>PQWD01002982.1:0-40320 GCA_019425675.1 Leucinodes orbonalis | reverse complement strand
CCGAGAATTTATTGTTTGATGCATGTATATTCGTGTTCCATTTTTTATGTGTAATAAAAGAGTATGAGTTCGCTTGAATATATTTTTGTTTATTTAGTTGCCAACAACATGCCAAAGAAAAATATTTTGATATTGGTTCCTATGAATGTCTATTAAAGGCACATACACTTTGGCAACTTAGACATTTAGGCCTTATAATTATAGATGCTAAAATAATAGAAAAGAACTTGATAAGAAATTTAAGAAAATATAATTTATTGCATTTATTCATA
Organism: Leucinodes orbonalis; assembly: GCA_019425675.1. Taxonomy (NCBI): domain Eukaryota; kingdom Metazoa; phylum Arthropoda; class Insecta; order Lepidoptera; family Crambidae; genus Leucinodes; species Leucinodes orbonalis. The sequence goes on along the minus strand of PQWD01002982.1, from coordinate 40,048 downwards.
CTTAGTTCATTATAATAATTGGAAGTAGTTTAGTAGATTCAAGAACAAGAAACAAGGGTACTTTTACGTAAAAGCTTTTGCAAATTGTTACCCTGTATGTAAACAGGTTATTTATTTTATTATTACATATGGAATGTAAGATTCCGCTGTTATGATTTCCAAACCTAAACTTAACTTACTAAACATTTTCGTAAACACTAGAACAACAAACTACACTGAATCTACTTTTCTGTAGTTTGTTTATCCTATTTAATATCATATTACGATTAATGTCTTATATTATCTATATACTTGGGAATTAGGCAAACCCATTCAAACGCGCTTTTTAAGACAACATAAAGTAATCGTTAATTATTATAACAGTAGCACGCTAAGCTCTGAATTGCCGTGGTAACTTCTAAATCAATAAGTACTAATTAGCACTTATTAGGCCCGCGCTACACAGATATATAGTAGTTTTAAAAATCTCACAGTGCACGAACACCCAGTAAAATCACACTAAAAGACATAGTAAAAACAGGGATGTGCCAGCTGTGCAGCGGCCTTAAATTGCAAAGAGCTCGTTAATCTGATCCATTTCGGCTATAGCTGCCACTTGTTTCAAACTAAAATATTAAGTTACGGTCAGAAAAATAACGTGGGTAAATGTGTTTTTGTGTTAAACCGGCTTAAGACGAGTATTAGTGTTCATTTCCATGTGGCAGTGATGCGAATAAGTGCTAAAGTGTTAAATACCAAGAGGTAGCGTGTATAAGTCAAAATAAGACTTAACAAGTGTTCTATCACTAACCACTGACATGTAGTCACAAGAGACTAGAACTGTGGATGGGTCCCAGACCACCAACTCATGGGCGAGTTGTTGGGTGCTGGTACCAACTTCTCGCTAGACTACCAGGCAATAAATAAACTTAACTGTACAAAAGATTAAAGAATAATGACTAAAACACAACAAAACATTTTATTTAAAATATTGTATACGTCGGTTATGAAAAGATTCTTAATATTTCCCACTTTAGCGATTAAAGCGAAGTACAATTGCCATGATTCAGTCCCTTTTCTGCGAAGTTTTATTTTAAAGTATTCTAATAAAACGAACATTGTTTGAGGAAGCCGATAATGCGAGACGGCTTGTCGTAGACAAAAAGGTTTGCCGCCGCCCTTCTAATGCGCGTCGGGCGGGTCAAGAATAATTCAAGTTTTGTTGGTGGATTCCTAATTTTAACAATGCTATATGTCGCAAGTTTTAACAGGTATTAGCGCAAACCACCGATTGTCGTTTCAGAAATAAATACCCTATTTACGACGCGGATTGTAGGATTAAAGTTGGTTTTTTAAGAGGTATTAGGGGTGGCAATGGAAAATCCGAAATTAGCTAATAATATAAAAAGATTTTTGGATAAACATGAAGTTGCGTAGAAAATAATAACTTTGCTATCACCTTATAGCTTACGTTGAGTGGGTAGTCAGTGCCCTGCACAAGGACGTTATAGCTGATGAATGAGTTAACCCTTTGAACGCCAGGAATTCAGACATAATAAAAAAATCTATTGTTTCTGACGCATTTAGGTGTCATTGGTTTTTAAAGGGTTAATACTACTTGTAGGTTAAAAAATGTGTTTTATAAATAATAAACGTGTTCTTTCTTTCCTTCTTTTTCCTTAATTTTCGGAAAAATTTTATTTACTGGTAATCGTTGTAAATCTCCTTTCACGGCTTAATTTCAAAAGTAAGTAAGACTTAAGCCGTTAAGTAAGTATTCGCGGAGCTGTTTCTAGAGTCCTTAATGTGAGTGGACATACCACGACACATTTCGAACTAATGGTACTGGTTGAGTTGTCGATTACTATAACAATGGTTCCAGTTTGATCCCCATGCAGAACGAACATTTATTTTTCTTCTTTGATTTCCTTCAATGATAGATCATTAACGAAGGTCTCTCACTGTTGTTTGTAGTGCTAGAAATTGAAATTGAAAATCATAACAGAACAACCTTTTTAGTGCTTGGTTGTATTATATTAAGGTGGTCACTTCATTTTCTCAGTATGCCGATAAGAAAATTGTTTGTCGTTCTGTACCATTCAAATGAAGGGGTTGACGATCGCCTTCACGAGCCGTCCGCGTATTAAAACGTGAGTAGTGCGACACGGGAAGCCAGTCCTCCCCCTCACAAGATCATTGTTATTTATCACAGTGCCTCCCACTTTTATTCGTCCCTGTCGATCGTCGGTTTATTTGTCTTCGGATCTGAGGGTACATTAACGTATTTTTCTTCTCTATTAGGGAGACGGTCGTCGCTCACCTTCAAACTTTGCGCGGGTCCAAGGAATCCGAGCTCCGGCGTTTGTTTGCTTGTTTTTTATTCTCAGATTAAGTCAAATACAGTTACGATGATTGGGGTTCAGAAGAGTCTAATCACGAGGCGGGATGCGTCCGATCCGGTAACTTCCAACTTTGACAAAGCAGTGGGGAACAAGACTTTTATTGTCGTTAACGCTCCGATTGTAATATAGACACGGTTATTAATTCAGTTCGGAGTGATTGTATTGGGGTTTATTGTTTCGTGGAACTCGCTTGATATAGATCACATTGTCATCTATACCTAACTATTCATAGTTTATTAGAACTTTTGATTGCTTATAACAAGAAACAAAGATAGTGTATTGTACGGGGTTGTATGCTAAAGGCGAAAACTGTATTTAGTAGCTTTTCAGTTCAATGGTCGTTATATTAACTGCTTTTCACTTTTCGCATCAAAGAAAGATACATATTATATTAATATTATCGTTCATTAATACAGAGTACTGTAGCCAGTAATATAGACGTATTGAACGAAGAATGAAATATTAAATACGAAATCCTCAGAATGTATACTGCAAATGACCATTCGCACAGTAGCCGCAGGTCGGCACTTGTAAAACGTGATCACACGCAGCAAATAGCTCACATTTTTTAGATGTCCTTCGCAACGATTTCAGCAGATGTAACACGCCTGGGAAATCTACCGTGCGATATTAACCTACAACCCATTCATTTACATAATACATTCATCTCCACCGGCATTTAATGACTCCCATCTCTGGTAATCGGAACAAAGAATCAAAGCCTTGAAAGGAAATTAGCCTCAAAATAAGCGTTTGCGGCGTTTATAAATATAAATTATTTCGACAATAACAGAGGAGAGCAATTGCCAGAAAGATAAATCCATTCTCTGCGGATCGGTTGCATGAAAATTGCAACAGCGGGCATAGCGCGTCGGCCAGCCAAGCGCCACCAATTATAACGAGACCTTATAAATCAGAATGAAGTTGTGCATATTATAGGGCTGTTCCACACGAAATAGAGAAGATGATAGTCTCGACGGGAGCCGAAACTGCGCCAACACGGGCCCATTCAGATACGTTGAATGGCGGCATGGGATTGACCCGGTTTTCCATTCCATTTTAGTTACGTAAGAGTCGATCCTGTGTTTTTGGGCATACCACTAAAATTATCGCTTTATTGCGTCCAAAATGTTTATTATTTTGCTGATATTGCGATATTTTGTTTAATATTGACCTTAGTGGTAATTACGGATTGATTGGATTGGACCTAGTGCGTAATACGGAACTTGCAAAAATATTTAAACTTCTAATAATTAGAAGTTGAATGCATTCTGAAATTACGTTTTAGTATCTAAAACAATTGTAGATATTAAATCACGTTTAAAACAAAATGTTTTATCTAGTAGATGTAGTATCAATCTCGTCCAAGAATTTCGCCAGGTAACACTGTGCTGTGATCAGTTAACAAATTACAGCTTAAAGAGCGTCAATGAAAATTGGATCTTAAAAACTAAAGGTTGCGAGCGGGTAAACGTCACTTCTTGTGAATACAAATAGATGTTTTTACCAGGTAACTTACCGTTACGGCCAAATTATCTCTTCGCTGCAAAACGGGACGTTACCTGGGAAACAGAGATTTTATGGATTAAGTAGCTATTTAGCTATCGTAAGAAGCAAAGGCATCTAACGCGACGTTATATATGGGACAATTATCGTTCATAAAGAAGTGTTATGTCGTAATAGGAAAAAAAGGTTTCACGATAACATTTGAGAGTATTATCCAGGGTATTTGGGTGGGGTTGCATCACTATTGTTACTTTTCTTAGGATGTGTTATGAAGTCACGTGCGCAGAAAGACAGAACAAAGAATCTTGATCTATTTCAGTCGTCAGTGAATTTTCATCCAGTTTCTTTTTTTCAATGAGCCGTCTTTAAAAAAAATTTTGACTTTCTCAAAAAACAGGAGTCAATTTAGAAATAGTTTTATTTTTATTGTTTATCTAAAGATTATTATAGGTATTTAAATAAAAATTTCATAATTATTTTAATATGTTTTATTTATTAATGTTTTCAATAATTCCACAAGATATTTTTACTGGCTAGAAAATGATTTTAGATGGTTGAATAAATTATTTTTTATAATACGAATGTGATATCATAAAGTTCGAACATTTTCGCATCTTACTTATTTATTGAATTTAAACTTTCTAGGTATTGGTCTTTTGTTATTATACGAACGCGTGGACTCATTTAAATATTTATAAACCTATCGCATTATTTTCAGACATTTTAGTACTCCCCATAATCAGAAACAATGCTCTGGTTTATTGCAACATTTATACGCTAGTTTACGGATCAGTAAAATGATAACCATCAACCAATGAGATTCCGATGGATCCATTTATTTAGTATTACCGACTAAACTGAGCCTTGACTTAGGAGTCAGCTCGAGTATCGCAGGACGAGGTATGCTTACATTTTTAAGATGTGAAAATGAATTGGACTCCTTGAAGATCTAAAATTGGCTTTTGACAGATTATACATAATTGAGAAAGTATTGGAAACATTCAGGATATCAGAATATTTGGTAACATGCGTTGAAATTTGTTTATTCCATCACGAGGGACGGTTGTGATTTCGCTATTTTTAAGTAGTGAAACGCTGGAGAATGATACCAGTAATCCTATAATTAGAAAAGTTCACAATCAAGCCCATTAGCTCACCTTAAGTTGCAAGTATATGTATATGATCCTAAAACTACTTTTAAGTGCATTTTCGTATTTAAGAAAGTAAAGTTACAATTAAAGATTTCAGTTTCAGTGAGTGATAATTTTATTGCCTAGCTCAGCCTTCCACCTAAAACATAAGGGCTTGTATACTCGGATCGCAATTTATTTGGACCACGTTTTCAGCCGCGATCCAAAAAAAATACATTTTCTTCCAGTGACCTGGCCACTCGTAAATGATAACTGAATTTATTAATCTTAACCTGTTACTTATGCACAAATGTATTCCGTACATTGAAACCCTATCAATTCAATTCCACAATACCAGCTTGCGTTTGGGAACATCTCCCTAAATACATAATAATTGACACTATTACGTAAATCAAACATGCTTTATGTTAAAGGAAAGATCTGTTTCAATTACCATAAATTGTATGTAGGTTGATTAGGTTATGTCATTCATTATGCACCTTACGTACAAATAATTACGTATGTAATTTAAAGGGATTTGAACTGAACTATGTGTATTCACAGCGAGAATTGGTCAGGCAGGAAAAGACTTCCCAAAATAAATCCAAGCTTTCCGCGCCATTGTCGCGATTTACTTGGAACTAGATTAATGTTACATCCCGGGTTTTGTTAACTTAACTCTGTTTGGTATAGTCCACATTTAATGGAATTGCGGATTAAGGATTACGAAACCAATAGAGTTTGTATAGACATTTTCTAAAAGTTTGTTGTTAATTTACTAAGAATAGTTATATAATAACAATGTGTTGGAAAATTTATTTAAATACTGAGTATCATTTGGAAGTATGTACTTGAAATATATAATAAGAAGCTTATATAAATTCCAAAGATTACTTATTATAAAAAAACTAGTACTGCTATAATATAAACCTTAATAATATAGGGCACCGACAAAATTAAATTCAAGCATGTTATATTACTTACTGACTTTATATTTAAATATAAACTACTAAACGTCATACAAAGAGTCAAGAAGCAATGAATTGGAATAGGATATCCTTTGTTTTCTCATTCCATTAAAGGTTTCAGAGAAAACTATTTGACTAATTTTATTGTCACAGGCCGCGGTCTGGATAGCGTAGCGTAGGGCCCTCCGCCTCGATTGTCCGACGAGACAATGCGAAATGTCGCGTTGAAGTGAATGAGAAAGTAGGATCTGGATACTGGTGCAAAATGGGGGAGACTCGGTGCAGCAGTTCACTGCAATAGGTTAAATAGAAGATTGTGACGAGAATAAGGCATTCCTTCATTTTTACGCGGATAGTAAAACTTTGGTGTGAGCATTTACTTTCATATATCAGACAATTTTGTTAATATTATATAGCGGCAACTGTCTCCGATAAGTATGCTACTAATCTCAAAGAGGATCACATTTAGTTGCATTTGTTTTCACTAGGGTATATCTACTAATTATAGCTTCACAAAAAACAAGATATTGAGTAACCACATTAAAGTAAAACACCGTCCTGCGCATGTAATAAAATATATTTTTATGTGTTATAACACTTTTAAACTTACATTTGTGTTAAAACCGTACAATGAGTAAGAAGCAAAATATCCTAAATTTTTAAGAGTAACAACCCTCGACACAATAAAAAAAACGAATTCCACTTGAGTGTAGACACGGAAAATGTGCTAATTTTCTAATTGTTAAATAATGTTCAAGTCGTAATGTAGCAAGGAATTAATTAATTTTAATTAATTCGATTAGTTTACAGTTAAAAGGAGTCGGGCAATTAATTACCGACGTAAATGCTGGATTCCGCTTCTCAATGTCAATTTTAATAACCTTCGTTAATTACGTATTGCTTATATGATAGATATTTTAGTTAAATAAAAAAAACTGAAGATGTAAAGAAATCAGTTGAAAATGTGTTTATTTTGGAATGCCAGGGTTGTGATAATATTTGATTTTGTCTGAATTAGCAGCAAAAATGAATTGCTCACTAACCAGTTTTTATGAACCACAGTAGATTTTCTCCAAAATCTATCATCAATGGGAAACTGTGCTTAAAATACGATGAATAAGCAAGTTAGACCTTTTATTTAATAAATATGCAAACAGAATTTCAACATTTAAACTTGAGTAAATGTTGCTAAAGTTATGCAAATATTACGTATTACTTAGTAAGTCAAATATTAGCACTGGTTAAGCGAAGGGCAGTTTTGCTCGGGCGATGCTACGAAGTACAAGTCTGGTTGCCACCTTATTACTGCACTATGAGTGAGTATTTTGCTGCTATCTCGAGCCAATAAAAAAACTGTAAAGATATCCTTTCACGCGTCTGCATTTTACTCATTCACACTCACTACTCTACTTACAAAAAAATATATATTGTAGGAATCGGTCATACTTGTGAATAGTAATGAGTGTAAAAATTATAAATATTATTCTAAAAAAATCATGTTCACATCACACAACATTTTTATTACAATATCTTATAAAAAGCGTCGTTGTATATTTACGCCGCTTAAATATTTATTACGGCCGGGATATTGGCGCAAAATGGGGCAGCCCTATGTCCAGCAGTGGACTGTAATAGTGTTTGAAGAGAGAGAGAAAAATATTTATTAAGTGCAAAGTTAACTTGAGCTTTGAAGATAAAAACGTAAGATCTTAAAAGACAATATTCCATTGTAACAAAGCTACAATCGTAATTGCATTACTTTGATGTCTTAGAGTTGGAGGAGACGCCAAGAAACACAGCCTACTTAAACCTGACATTGAAGGGTTCGTCCCGGGACGTGTCTTTACCACGTGATAGGATATTCAAACGGCCAGAATAGCAGGGCAATAAAGGCCGGGCGCAATCGCTCGGCTGGCCGCACAATACGTCACTCCGGCCCCACTGTTCTCCAACCGGCGCGAACGAGTGCAATTTCCCGCGTTCGTATCGCGGACGACGTACAAAAATTGCTTTTCTGAACGTGGAAAACTATAGAGGACGTGAGCAGGAAAAAAATATGGCGCATGCAAATTTTTGTAAAGTCATTCGGAGGCGTGCGTTGTATTTCTCGCGGGGTAAGGAGTCGCTTCATTCGGATATTGCACGTCGCGAGCAGCGTTCCTTGTTAGCGCGACCGTTCCAATTCACCAGCTGTTGGGGCGACATTGTCCTGTTTCGCGTTCATTTATTATGTTTACTGGAATACGATATCGATGTTCTTATATTGAGGCTGGTTAGGTATTTTCTTTCATACTTTTCAGCTATAAATGGAATAAATGAGATGCAATTCTATTCAGAACACAATATTTTAAGGGGCTTTTGAGTAGACGTGCAAAATTTGATGGTATAACTTACTACTTTACCAATTTCATGCATTTTTATAAAGATATGCGTTTTTTAATTTTATATTATATATACATACAGAAATTGCCTAAGTTGCTCAGAATTGTACACCTAAATATGTTATATTTATGTCTTATACATCTAAATAAGTTGATTTCCACAAACATGCGCCCCTTCCCAAAATTCAAACCAACAGCTTTTGGTTTAGTAGCCGATCGTTACTAAACCAAGCATCTGTGAAGCAAAGCTCAGAGTATAATCGACAAGTTCGTTTCAATAAGTACCTGAAAATCATATGACGAGTTAAACAGAAACGGCAGACGGACTTTATTATTTGTCTCGAGACAGCCCCGATGCTCTGCAGACGACATTCTAATCAGCTTTTCGATCTTTGTTCCGGCTGCATTACTCCATTTCACACTATTGTTGTGAACTGAACTCAAAATTTTGATCAGTGTGAGAACGGCAAAATTTAAATGCAATGTTCGTACTGGTCGTTTGACGTTAATTAGTTTGATGTTGTAGTTGAGTCTTGGCGGGGGTACTCCCGTGCCCCCAGATTAATCTTCTTCTCAGTCGTACACCTTTCAGAGTGGTCGTGTTATGTCTCGGTCAGTGTTGTGGTATGGTCGTTCTGTAATGTGTCGCCATGCATCTCTATTCTGGCGGAGTGCAGCACTCGTTATACTTTTTTCCGTGTTGGACTTGATGAGATCCGTCCATCTTGTCGGAGTGCGCCCACGAGGCTTTGCCTTCAACTTTGCCTTGAACAACCCAATCTTTCAATTGGTCCTCGCTCGACTAATATGCCCGAAGACTTGAGGATTCGTATTTGAACAGTCGACGATAATCTCTCCTTTATGTTGAGCTCTTTAGGATCAAACTATTGGTTCGATGCGCAGTCCATGGATCTTAGTAGGCGCCTCCAACCACATCTCCAGAGCATCAATCTTACGGGATCTTTCTTTTCGCAGCGTCAAGTCTCAGCCCCGTATAGAAATATTGGAAAACCAACGACCTCAAAGACGGACCTTGGTGTTCCTTGTTATCTGCGATCCTTCCATATCTCTTACGCAGCTTTGTCTACTGGGATCTGAGTCATAAGCGCCAACGTCTCCGAATTCTCGTCCTCACAAGCCTCCATCAGTTGGTGATAGTGGAACCCAGGTAGATATAGCTCTTGACCACCTCACAACCGCCATCATTTCAACGTCAGATGGTTGTTGTTTGCCCGATCTACAATCATGAGCTTGTTCTTGTCGCGATTGATGGCAAGTCCAAATTCTAACGCTGTGCTTCCAGCTTAGCCAGGAGAGTTTCAATTTCGGTCTGGTTGATCCCAGGAGGGTCATATCGTCTGCGTATCTTAAATTGTATAGTTTCCGACCTCCTACAGAATTTCCCTATCCCCAGTCCTCAAGTACCAAACGCATTATGTACTCTGTGTATATGTTAAATAAAAGGGCGATAATATACATCCCTGTCTAACACCTGCTTGGGGTTTGAAATGATCCGAGTCAATACCGTCAACACGAACAGCAGCCCGTGCCATCTTCGCTTTAGAGGTATACTAGTGTTGTTGGTACACCATTTCAATGAGACCCAACCAAAGTTTTGACCACTTGACAGTATCGAAAACTTTCTTGAAGTCAACAAAACACACGTAGAGTGGATGTTAAACTCTCTGGCCTTTTCCACATTTGACGCAGTACAAATATCGTTGTCTTGTTGTGCACGACCCTTAATAAATCGGGCTTGCTCGGAGGCGATCTCACGAGACAGGATATAGTTTGGAGAGCCGCAAGTTGACGATATGGAGCATGATTTTACTGGCATGGGATATAGGAAATAGTCTGTAATTATTGGTTCTTAGTTGAACCTTTTTATGTAGAGGAATGATATAGAGTGTGACCAAATCGCTCGGCCAAACTCCAGTGACCCATATTCGGCAACAGATGGTGGTGCAATATGTCTACTCCATTTCACCATAGCTCTTATGGTCTCATTGGAATGCTATCGAAACCCCACAGCCTTATTCCGCTTCAGTGGTTGATAGCCGCTCGCACTATCATCTTTAAGTGGCATTGGTTCCTGCCTCGAGGTATGTTCGTTAGTTAATAGTATGCATGATGATGTGTCAGCAAACAGGACTCGCAGTACTCTTTCGCAACGCTAACAATTCTTTTATCTCAGTGATAATATTCCCAGATGTAATACCTCATAGTAAACTATAGATTTACCATTTTTTAAGTAAGTCTTGTTTTTTATAGCTGCCTCGGGTTCCATTTCCATTCCATTTTGAGTTGGGTATATCCAGCGTGATCCGTGGTCGTGGAGTTCGAATCAACGGGAAACCACATAGTGATAATACACTTTTTTTATTTTCGGTGAGGCTGATTTCCGTAGCCGAGTATAGCGACACGTCCAGTCGGTTCACTAACAATCCGCGTTGGCCGTGTTTTGGTTACGGCCCCATCTCCCATGGCTATGCTCTATGCGAAGGCCTGTTCTCTGCAGATGGACGTTATAGGCTGATGATGTAAATATGCTTTTATAATGTGTGTGCGGACCGAAATGTGAGACAAAAAATAAATTTATTGAAACTGTTATTCAAAATTGTTTATATCACATATTTATCAATTAGTAGCAATCTTATTTATGCTCTTCAATGCTCGATGTGAAGGAACAGCGCATTCTGACGCTAACGATAAAATCCGGAAAACGGATTTCGTTAGAACACAGCAGTGACCGACATAGCCAACATGATAAGCAAGTTGAAGTGGCAGCGAACAGGGCAGATAGTGCGTAAAACCGATGGCCGATGGGGCGAAAATGTTCTCGAGTGACGTCCATGAAACGAGAAATAAATCGTGAGCGGCCCTCACCAGATGGATTGTACTACCTGGTTAAGGTGTGGGTAGCAATTGGCAACTGCAAGGGATCGGTCCGCGTGAAATTATTAGAGAAGCCTCGTTCACATGGACGTTTAAGGTTGATGATGAATGTATCAAAGTGGAGCATCTATTGCAGTACCTCTAGGGTCACAGGTAATAAAAGGAACATTTGACATTCTTTATCGATTGGGTTGCGTTCTAAGTTTTTCCGTTTTCTCATAGAAACTTGGAAAAACTGACCCAAATATCTAGAACTCTAACGCAGCTGAAAACTATATAAATATTTTACAATAGGCTAAATGACGCAAGGCAATAACTAGTACCCACAATATCATTTGAGCTAATTAAATCAGCAATATATACACAAATTATGTTTGCAGTAAATTATCAAATACAAATTAGAATGTAAATCAACATAACACTTTAATAGCGTACATGACAGTTGAACCTTGCATCAAGCATTACAGATAATTTACAAGCCGTTACAATTCCGATTCACAATATTCGAACAGTGTCTGGGTTACGCGAGTTATTTTCAGTTGATATTATAGTAAATATAGCTTTAGTATCATCTCCAAAGCCCGGTTGACTTGATTAATACCATGTGCGGAATAGACGATTAATATTTTTGTTAGGAGTATGATTGAAGCCGATTATGAAAATATTGGAAATATAGGACCGCTTTTTGTATCAACTTTAATGAGAGCCATTGTAGGCATAACTTTAGGCATTACTCTAATGTTTTCCTTTCACGACTATTATAAGTAAAAAAAATATTGAATGATAAAATTCAACAAATAAATTAAACATTTTGATTTTGTCCAAAAATCTTGTTACAATTTTAGCATTTTTTATTATTTAACATGTTAAATCGGTAATCAGATTTTGACAAATCCCAAATCTTGATAAACCAACAAAGTCACATTAACACCGCCTAATAATAAATCTAATTGTTTCGCTGAAATAATTTTTGAAAGTGAGTAGGTATATTAGCATCATCCGCGGTAATTCAGAGTGACAGTTTAAATGGTTTCGCTATATTTTGTTACTCTGTGGAGTAATTATAACAAATAGGTCGCGAATCTCCGGTAATGGTGACGAGGCCGGCGCAGACGACACCACGGGTGACGCTGCACAAGATGACAACTTGCATAATTTTCTTAAATAAATTTCATTAGTACAAAAAGGCTGCAATGCAATGCCTTTTACAACATTTCAGGAACCTACTTATGCAACATTTAAAGAAGTTCTACATATTTATGATGAACATAGCTCGCCTCTTTTTGCGTTCAGGGCCACTGCGTTCCAACTTAATTAGTCTCAATCCATCAAATAGCAGAACTTTCATTGCTCCTTATGCACATATTGGAACCACATGTGGGCAAAGAAAATATTTGATAGCGAATAGTGAGTCTTACTAATGCTTTATTTTATTATTTCTTATCTAATCTTATTTTTTATAAAAGGGTCGATTATGTATAGCCACGTAATAAAGAGAGAATTAGCAGAAGTATATATATCTGACCCATTTCACCTGATACAACAGAATAGATTTTGTTAACTTATTTGGAAGTTTGTATATCAGGCCATAGCGGTAAGAAAGCGACATGATACTGATCAATTAAAATTATTTTGATCACACGAACCTATAATAGGTATCTTTACCTCTTCGTGAGAGCCTGTTGATTTCTCTACTTTCTGTCATCAATAACAGATAATAAGATTGGTTAATGTGATGAACTAGAATTTGTTCCCTTGTTATTTCAAAAAGCATAAAGTATCACAAATTTATTAAAAAAAAAACATACTGAATAATCTTCCAAAGAAAACGAAACATTACACAAAAATTTTGTTTACCGTTGCGTACTTCATAGTAATTAGCCCCTACTTTGTCGGGAGATCTGCGGCGCGATTCAGTGGGAAAATGACTAACGCTTCCACAGTTTTCTGCGTCCGCGGCCTTGTGTTATTAGTCATGATTTACGAGCTTGTCGCCGCTGCGTTTCGACAGACAGGCCGTTTAATGACTCAGAGAAGTTGCACTTCCAATTTTATTTATGTATGTGCTGGGGTCGTTGAGATCTGTCTAGCTTGTTACAGTGTCGACGCTGTGTGGTCGGGTAGTCTAGCTCGCTTGTTACAACAGAATTGTTTGCTTAGTTTAGCAGGTTGATGTTAAAATTGTGAGAGTGTGGTTGGTAGTAGTGCGTTTTGGTAATTTGTGGGGGTAGGTGTGTGTGGTGTGTGGTGGGGTGATTGGGTGGGTGTGTGTGGGGTGTGAAGAGGGTATTTTATTTTGTGTGTATTTGTTAATTTTATACACCAGATAGTGTGTGTGGAGTGTCCTGAGTAGCTGTGGCAAAAATATGATCTTTAATTGTTGTATCTGGAGTCTTTTTATACAAGATTGATGTTAAAAATATAAGTGTATATATACCACAATACAGTTGTAGAAGCATAAGTGTAAAGATACAAAGCTGTTTCTCAAGTCACAGAGAATATATCTATTCTATAGCGGTCATAATTGTTTTTTTTTGTCATCCCAAAAAGTACGTCAATCAATCATATAATAAATATATAAGAACCTATTTTGAAATTTCAAATAATACATAAAAATCAAAAATATATCTGATACTTATAATTATTATGAGTGGAGGTATGATAGATGGGATACATATTCAATTAAACAATTTAAAAAGTTCGAGTTTCTACTCTTACCCCATTCTTTCCCTGTGAGTTTTAGCCAATAATATAAAAATATGGATCGTCGTGATGATTACTACACGTGAGTAATGGGGTGTGATGTATGTTGACATCCATCAAGAAAATTAATAAGCGATGGGTGGTATGTGGTATGTGTCTGGGGGACATGGCCGAGAAATTGATGTTATTAATAAATTACCGTAAAAAATGCGGCATGACCGGACGGAGTTTTGGAACGCCAGATCGTGTGGTACTGAATATAGAGAAGCAGATGCTAATGCTAAAATTACGTATGAGGGGGAATAACAGTCCAAGTGTATGAAAATCTAATACGTAAAGATTACACAATATGTGGTGTGTGTTGTATAAACTTTAGGGTCATACCGTGTGGTAGTAAGGTGTGTAGATATAATTTAGGTTTTTGTCTGTTATAATTAAGAAAGAAAGAAAGAAGAAAGAAGAAATAATTTATTCGGTGTGAGACTGAGTTTGTATGTGTAGTGAACATAGTAGGAACTAATAAAACAGAAACTGGGTATACCATCAGCAAAAAGCATGTAGATGTGGTGTTCCATGACTGGTGTGTCTGCCGTGTCTACCTTCAAGAGAGACTACTACAGTTACAGACTTCACTTTTATGGTGTGAATAAATACATGTATTATAAGTTTATCAAGAGTATATGGAATACCTAATAATCTTGGGGGGGTGGTACAGATGTTATGTTGACCTTAGTGATCTTTATTTAAAGTGTCATTTGCACCAGGTGCTGATTCTTGATGGTGTGTGTGGTGTGTGTGTTTGAGGGAGGATGTGTTTATAAAAATATAAAATTAAGCGGGTTTTACGGTATATGTACTGAGTCTGTATATCATGGACTATCTTTAGTGTGTCCTATAACATCGTCGGTGATATGTCTCTTGTGGTGTTTAATTCTTATTAAACTTCCGGCTTTCCCATAAGTGAGTGTTTAAAAAATATATTTAACCAATAAAACTTAGTAAATATGATTTAGGACAAATACAAAATTCAATTTAATAGTTCGAAGATGGAATTAACTCGACACACAACCATAAAATACAACAACAATACAAATTTATTTATTAAATAAAACAGATTACAATCAACAAGGCTTTCCCCTTGTCCCCGCACTAGGCTAAGCCTGTGCCTGTGAGGAACACAAACGGATATCCAAAATAACATTTTGAGCATAGTACCTACATCTTTCTTATAAAAGCTGCACAGAGATCCAGTGTAGATTAGCAATTATCAAACATGAAGAAATATAAATTAAATTTAAAATTAATTTTCAGAATTAATTATACCACACTGATAGATCCTGAAATCGAATAAATTCACCAATAAAATGTTTTAATTATACAAAATATGTAAAAGTCTTTCATTACGGATTAGGTAATTTCGTGTGCATCGTTAGATTGTTAAGTTTGCATGTTGCAAATGCCCTATAAAATCAACAAGGGGCAGTTAAATGCAGCACGAAGTTACGCTTTTGTTAATAACATTACCAGTGTTTTTATTTGCGTTATATTTATTGCCCTGGGCTATAATACCTGGAAATTCTTGTTTGCCTAAGTAAAAACGTACAATTTTTAGTCTCATTCCTGTTATAATAAATTAAAATCACACAATGACCTTTTGCGTTGTCCATAAAAGGCCCAGAGGCTGACTCGTTCGCGCAATATCACTCGAATAGTTGACTCCACTCTGGCTATAGGCTCTAAATAACAACGACTAAGGGAGACTAAATCATACAAAATCATTTTTCAAGTAATAATGTCCTCTTCCTTTTCTACCCTTTATGTTCATCTCTTCATTATGTCTTCTTCTATTAAAGATTAATGCCTGGGTCTTCCTGAACCGACCATCTCACGACCTTTAAGGTTTTATTCATCACCTCACACGTGGTTAATTTCATTTACTACGTTTTTATGATAAGTTACATTCGTAGATTTGATTTTTCTTGGTGCCGTTTAAAATCCTTGACGTGTATTGAGATGCGATGAGCAGGCAGCCACGGCATTCATAATGATATTGTAGTCCCTTGTTCGTCTTGATTTATGAGCCTGAGAGCCAGAGTGATCAGTCAACTATAATCGAGTTCTTGAGGCTGATAATCAAATAGACTCTGACTTATGCGCGAAACAGTCAGCCTCTGGGCCTTTTATGGACAACGCAAAAGGTCATTGTGTGATTTTTATTTATTATAACAGGAAATGACTAAATCTTGTTCGGTTTTTTTATTAGTGCAACAAAGAATTCCAGTATTTTATAGCCCAGGCAAATAAATAACGCAAATAAAAACACTGGTAATGTATATTAACAAAGCGATGAAACTTCGTCCTTGCATTTACTGCCCTTGTTGATTTTTATAGGGCATATTGCAACATGCAAACTTAACAATCTACGATCACACGAATTACCTACCGTAATAATGACTTTTTCATATTTTGTATAATTAAAACATTTTATTGTTGAATTTATTCGATTTCAGAATCTATCAGTGTGTATAATTATGTCTAAAATTAATTTTTAAATTTACATTTATATTTCTTATGTTTTGATTATGCTAATCACACTGATCCTGTGCACTTATAAGAATGATGTATGTACTAGTGCTCAAAAATTGTTATTTGGATATCGTTTGAGTTCCTCAACAGGACAGGCTTATCTAGTGGGGGACAGGGAACCTTTGTTGATGTAATGTTCTTTCTTAATAAATAAATTTGTTTGTTTTTGTTATATTTTACTGGCATTCGTGGGTCGAAGTCTCATTCATTCTTTCCAACTATTAAATTGATTATGTTATTGTCCTCATAATTCATATTAATTTTTATTTGGTTAAATTATTATTTGAAACAACTTTAGTGGAAAGCGATGTTTAAATAAAGAATTAAACTAAGCTCCTGACATAGTATAAGTACCAATAAAAGTCAGTCCTGATTCACAGAGCTCGTCATATACCCGTAAAAACCCTTAATTTTATATTTTTATACACATTTCAAACAAACTCTTCAACAGCAAGATCAGCACTGGTGGCAAATGACATTTAAATAAAATCACTAAGGTCAAATATAACCATCTGTATAACGCTATTAGGCAAGATTATTAAGAGTAATTCCATATACTCTTGGATAAACTTATAATATACTGTAGTATTTAAAGTGGTGTATGTCAGTAGTCTCTACTTGAAGGATAGCAGGCAAGGACCAGTTTCATTGGTGTCTTCATCACCATGGCTTTTGTGAGTGGTATACCAGTTCTGTCCTTAGATATGTTCTTATGTTTAAGGTAATATTGTGTACTGCCACAGAATAAATATTTCTTTCTTTCTTTCTTTCTTTCTTAATTTATAAAAGAACAAAACACCTAAATTATATCTTAGTAATGTTCTTGAGTTATGACCCTAAGTTATTTTAACAGCTTTATTGTGTAATCTTTACGTATTAGATTTTTCATAAACTTGGCTGTTATACCCTATAGGTTCTATAACGTAATTTTAGCAATTTAAGCATCTGCCTTCCTCTGCCACTCTTAGAACCTCCTAACCGACTCTTGGCGCCAAAACTCGCGGGGGGGGGGGGACCCGGGGGGGGTCGATAGCCGCGATTTTCTTTACGAGTAAAATTTATTAATAACATCAATTTCTCGGATGTCCCCAGATGCCCTTCGCCATCGACTTCTTCTATTAATCTTTCTTGATGGATGTCAAGTATGGCCAAGTTTGTGTAGTAAATCAATCACGACCGTTCCATATTTTTTATTATTATTTTGCTAAAACTCACAGGGAAAGAATGGGGTAAGAGTAGAAACTCGAACTTTTTAAATTGTTTAATTGAATATGTATTATTTTAAATAATGAAATGAATAAGTAATTATAAGGTTAATTTATATTTTTCGATTTTATGATATTATTGAAATTATCAAAATAGGCATGGTCTTAATTACGTTTTATATGATTGATTGGCGTACTTTTTGGGATGACAAAAAAAAACAATTATGACCGCTATAGAATAGATATATTCCTCTGGTGTACTTGGAGAAACATGCTTTTGTATCTTTTTACTTATTTCTACAACTGTACATTGTGTACTTCTTTTAAAACATTTATTATTTTTAATCAATCTGTATAAAAGACTCCAGATAAACAATTTAAAGACATATATATCTTTGAACTGTTGCTTACTTATCTGGTGTAAAAATATTAATCTAATCCAAATAAATACCTCTTCACCAACTACCAACTTACCGACACTTATCCCTTTTCAACAATTTTAAAACATCAACCTGCTAAACTAAGCAAACAATTCTGTTGTAACAAGCGAGCTAGATAACAGCGAAAGCGTCGACACTGTAAAAGCTAGAAAGACTAAACGACTCCGCGGAACTCAATAACTACAACATAGCCATCTAGGTTCGCAGTTCTCTCGGAATTCACACATTAACGGCTGTCTGATCGAAAATCGCCAGCGGGACGACAAGTCGTAAGCCAAAGCAATAATAACCACAAGGCCGCGGACGCAGAAAACTGTGGAAGCGTTAGTCATTTTCCCACTGAATCGCGCCGCCAGATTTTCCCGGACCAACATGAGGGCTTACTATTGAGAAGTAACCGGGCAAAACAGGTTTTTTTAAAACAAATTTTGGTGTAATGTTCGTTACTTTTGGAAGATTATTACGTCATGTTTGTTTTTAATAAATTGGATAATACTTTTATGCATTTTCTGAAAATAACAAAGGGACAAATTTCTATGCTTCAATCAAATTCTAACAAACATCTTACATATATCTGTTTATATGACAGAGATAAGAAAATCAAGCAGACGTTCACGCAACGAGGTAAAGATCAACAACCTATCCTTATACTCGTGGATATTAAATAATTTTAATTGACAGTATCAGCTGTTAGTCTATACCCCCTATTGGCCCGGAATACCAACGTCGCAATAAGTACCAAAACATATCTGTTGCATCAGAGTGAAAGGAGTCAGATATATACTTCTTGCTAATTCTCTCTTCACGTGGCAACAACGACACCTGTATAAAAAATAAAGATTAGACTTAAGAAATACATTACAAAATAAAGCATTAGTAGGACTCACTATCGCTATGCAAATATTTCCTTGCCCCCACTGTGTCCAATCATGTGACATAGAGCAAGGAAAGTTCATTGCATATTCGATGGATTCGAGACTGATAAGTGGAAACGCAAAAAGAGGCGAAAGCTAAATGTTCATCAAACATATGTACAGAACTTCTCATAAAATGTTACTTAAGTAGGTCCGGAAAATGTTGTAAAGGCATTGCATTCAGCCTTTTTGTACTAGTGAACTTTATTTAAGAAAATATGCCAAGTTGCTCATCGTGTCAGCGTCACCCGGTGCTCGTCTGCGCCGGGCCTCAGTCACATTACCCGGAGATTCGCGAACCTATTTGTCTATTAATTACTCCACGAGTAAACAAAATATAGCGAACCATTTAACACTGGTCACCCTCTAGAATTCACCGCACGGAACGTCTAATATACTATACCCACTTTCCAAATTAATTTCAGCGAGAACTTGTAGATTTATTAATAGGCGGTGATGTACTATGCGACTTTGTTGGTTATCAGATTTGTGGATTTGTCAAAATCTGATTACCGACTTTAACAGTGGTTAAAATAAATAACAAAATGCTAAAATCTGCTAACAAGAATTTTGGCACAAAATATCAAAATGTATCTAGTTTCATTTGTTGAATTTTATCATTCAAATATTTTTTACTCTATAATAAGTCTGAAAGAAAACATTAAAGTAATGCCCATAAAGTATCGCCTACAATGGCTCATTCAATTAAAGGCTGATACACAAAAAGCGTTGCCTATATTTCCAATATTTATAATAATCGGCTTCACCACAAATCAAATACTCCCTACAAAAATAATTCAATCGCTCTAATTCCCGACACCTGTCACTTTAATCAAGCACCGGGCTCTTGGAAGGATACTAAAATACTATAATTTACTATATAAATCAACATGAAAATAACGTTGCGTAACCCGACACTGCTTTACAAAATTTTGTGAATCGGAATATGATACGGGCTTGTAAACTTAATCTGCTAATGTTCGTTCGCAAGGTACAACTGTATCATGCTAACAGTAAATGAAATGTTATGTTAGATTTAACATTTCTAATTCTGTATTTGATTAAATTACCTGCAACTAATTTTGTGTATATATTGCTGATTTAATTTAGCTCAAATGGATAATTGTGGGTAACTTAGCTTATTTGCCTTGCGTCATTTAGCCCCCTATTGTAACCTATTCTATATAAGTTTTCAGGGCCCGGGGGGCCGGTTTTCTTAGAGTTCATGATTCATTTCGCCGATCACTTTATGCCAAGTCCTTCCAATCGAGCAGCTTAAACAAACCTTCCACGCAACTTAACAGTGGTCGGAGATATAACGTCTCCCTGTCTCACTCCTCGTGCCAATTGGATAGTGTTGTTAGCTCATCATTGTACACGGAACTGACATAGATACGCTCTCGTACCAGACATCCAATACGTCGATAAGCGAAAGCTCTATATGGCACGATTGAAGGCCTGAAGCACAGCCCAAGTTCTCGACGGACATCAAAGGCTTTCTCATAATCCACAAACGACCAAGCCATAATGGCCGTATTACTCTCTAGTCTTCTCAATATTCAGTTCAATATACTTTTTTGCTTACATATTTTACACAGAAAATACGAAGAGCAAGGAGATTTAACTGCAAAGAAACTTTGAATATTTGTGGTTTGGCACAAACTGTTCCCAATTTAAATATTCTACGCTGCTAAATATATTATATTAATTTCGCTGTCATTAAACTGACCTATTTGTGTATCATTTGATTTGATTTAAATTGAAAATGTCTAAATAGAATTCCATGTTGCAAACCGTGTTTAGTTTGAAGTTCATTACAAATGAAATCTCTTAAAGATACACCCTGTTTACATGTTAGCGGCCAACTCAGTCTGAACTTTAACACACTGTCACAAACTTTGGCTTTCTTGTTAACATAATATAGCGTATTTTGGTAGTTCTGTATTTCGTTCAGGATAAAGCTGTTGCTTGCAAAGTGTACTTTCAATATACAGTATTAAAACTGTTACGATTGGTGGATGGGTCAATAATATAATGTAAGGTTATGCCATTACTAATGATAACAAATTTTGAAAATAGAATGTTCATTGGACATAAATTTATTATTAATATAATCCTGAAATTTGCGATACAATTTCCCTCGATACTGAGGGAAAGAAAATCTTTGCAAGTAGGTACTTAAGATTTAGTCACTTCAAGTATGACTTTGAAATTGTGACACGATTCGGCAAATGATACATTCAACGAAATTGAACAAGACCGTGTTTTTTTTACTTTTCTATATTTATTAATTTTATGTTCTCAGAAAACATCTTTTAATGACAAATTTAATTAATATGACGGCTATATGTGAACTAACAACCCTCCAGCAAGGAACGCAGTTATGTATAGTGTTTCATTTTATTTGCTTATATTATTCAATATGAATAAAAGCAACTGTCAGTAATGGACAGGAATAGCCTAGGACTGGTGGCGTTGACCATCACCGGACAATGTTGCTAGTGAAACTACCGGGTATAAGAGACCTAACATCTGCTGTCTCGGGTGTCGGGAGCTATGTGACGTTGGTGAACAATAAAAACGGTTCATCAGCTGCTGGTCTCCATCAAGGCAACAAGGCTGTAATGGTCAGGCGTATCACTTACAATCAGGTGCGAGTATTACCGTCCTGATGACTTGATAACAAAAACAAAAAAACCCGTGACTAAGAACTTTCACACACTAGGTACCACCAAGCCAGCCCTGTAGCAGAGCATGTATGGGGGCAGAGGAAACAGTGACGCATTACTCCCCTAGTACACAAGCGTTGCCCAGATTTGCGAGGAAACTCGGTACACCATGATCACTTGGTGATGCCCTGAGAGGATGATTGAACAGCTTTTCAAGGAAATTAGGAATTAATACAAAAACCAACTCTACTAACACATATCGTCTAGTAATAAATGTTCTATAGTATACTAAATAACTCTATATTCTTCTGTCTGCAGGAATATATATGACTTGCACTTGTGTGGAGTAGACAGGCGATAGAGGAGGTCTAATGCACAAAGCACTTCGTCTGTTATGTTGATTGTACAAAACTGATTTTGCGCGCGTACCTCGCTGCCCGTCTACGTGGTCTTGCATCTGGAATAACAATGGACAAGATGTACCAGTCCAAAGCAAATCCATTTACAAGTTATGAATGTATTCGCCCAGTCTAAATTTAAATACACCTACAATTTGTACGTCCGTTGCCGATCCTCCGATAAACTCGCTTGTAAAGTAGAAATGTTCACTACAGAATGGTACTTGTACATCGGCGACTGTTTTGCCTAATCCTAGAATCCAGTCGGACAAAACTTTTGTTAGCTTTATTTTTTCAATCGTACCTACTTTGTCGATTCCACTTGATTTTACTTTATGAACTCCATTTAATGACTACATGTTTTGTCTTGACTTAGTCGGATATGGAATGTATTTTTTTTAACGGTATGATGAGAATTAAAGGATATCGTAGTGCCTATTCTGTATACAATAATTCTATTAAGCTCAAGATATTTAATTTATTTAAGCTAAAGGGAACAAAAGCAGAAAACTTGCGTATTGATAAATCACACAGCCGCGTGTATTTGCAATATCTGAAGGCATGAAAAAAGTGACTTCAAAAGATTTTTTATAACAGCCAACGCCTACGCCTTCGATGATAGATAAATAAACACTCATAGGAAATATAGCTTAGTTTTTGTCACTTATTGATATTGGAGATATCTTTAGCGCATAACTCAGAATAATTTCCTCTTTCATTTTCCGTATAACTTTGTTTTTGCCAATCAGCATGTTCATGTGCGATATAGGCACTTTGGGAAGACATTTATCGTTAGGAAAGCAATCAAGATAAGACTTGTAAATACTTTTAGGTTACATTTTATCGATGAATATTAATGTTTATATAAGTAAATGTACCGCAAAATCACTTCATTCATATCTAATATTTATACAAATGATATATATATCATTTGTTAAAATCTTTCCTAGAAACTGAACTACCGCAGATGGAGGATGGAGGCGAACTTAAAAAATCCCTTTTTCAAATAAATGTTTAAAAGATACTTACTTACTTTTGGATTGAGAAAAAATAAACTACATTTAATAAATCTACCACCGGTCTACCGAAAAGAATATCGAAAAACCTCTTTACAAATATTGGCTTACACGGGGATGACATCGTAAACGTTCGTTCTTAGGTTAAACTATACGTAAGATGACCTGCAGAGTCTGTAGTGTGACCCTTACCTTAAAATTTTAATGTTTTCAAGACCATATCCGTGTCAGCTGAGCCGATAAAGGCCTAAATACACGTCGGATGTGCGCCGGCTGGCTTTGACTGTCAATCACAAAACGTTGATTGGATTTCGATATTGGCACCAATTCTGACGTCACTTCAGTTCTGTGCTGCCCTCGTATAAAATATTTCAACGTCCATATACTCGTGTACAATGTCAAAAAATAATTTGTTTATGCAAAATGTCCAATTAAAAGTCGCCCTGTTAGGATGGTATTAGTACAACGGACGTATCGCTTTTGATTTTTGTACAAATTTGATTACACTGTGATGTATTTGAATTTTATATATCAGACATATATTTGAGGACAGGTATGAAACTTCATGGTATGAAATCTTGTATGAATGGTATATTAGTGTTTAAAATTACATCTTCTAAGTCATGATTACTTATTTATTAATAATTATTATATAAGTATTCTCTGTGTCCGTATGAGCGTCGGTGGCTCAATGGTGTGGACTGTTGCCTTCCAGTCGGCCAATCCGCACTGGGCCCGGGTGGACGACTAAGGCATGAGCCTACCCGTGAGGGTGTATAACCCTCACGGGTAGGCCCTTGGTAGGGACATTTAATGGGCTGTTAATGATGATTCTCTGTATAAACAATTCCTACGGAGGACCACGGGGACTTGTAGTTTGAACGTTGGTTTTAAATCGCTGCATACCCCTTATATCCAAATATGTAAAAAATGTACAAGACACCTTTACATAAGTTCAAGTAAATAAACCTTAAACAAAGCAAACTAAAACTTACTTATAGAGTTAAAATTTTTTTCATGTGAGTGGTTTGCCACATGTAATAAGAATAAAATAAAGTTATTAGTTCTTTTAACACTCATAAAAGTAACAGTAGAGCCATATAAAATAGTAAATTAGGTCTCCTATTTGGAATTGTTTATCACAGTCATGAATATGTATTAGACAAGTTCTGACACTGGTCGGCTTTGGCGGTGTCTCGACAAGCTGATACGAAGTGTTCTTGACATAACGCGCTTAAGTGATAATATGAGGAGCTTATTCACTGAACACCTCAGATATGACTCTAGCAAATATGATTTACTGTTTGTGTATGTTATCTGGATAGACTACTTAGTTGTTGCCTTAAATATTGTCTTGAAGCAGAAAAGAGCAAATTATATGAGGTTTTTCTAAAAATTAGCATTGATGTTAATAGCTATGCCTAAATTGATAAAATTTAGTTCGATTTTAACGTTGTGCATAAAAAACAATTTGAAATCTGATGGAATTTTCTTATAGAATCCAAGTTACTTAAATAACGCGATACTTGTTTAATATTTTGCAATAGTAAAACTGGCGTCATTTTTATTAAATGAATTTCTGAACATCCAATGCAATTTGCTGCGAACAAAAGTGTACTTGTAAACTTTTATTATAAACGATGATAAATAATTACAAAACACTACTTACCTACATACGTGTGAAGGTATAAGGTCGTGGAAACGATGCAATTTTCTTCCCACCATTGTTACTACTATCCTCGTGCAGATTAAAAATGTTTCCGTTTTAACATTTAATACGAGTGCCCAATAACTCGCAACGGTGCCTTGCTTATATCTTGGAATTTCTCAGGTCCAAGATCTGGTTACAATTACAGATGTTTATTTATCAGACGCCGGAGGGCCCGACGGGGAAAGAAATTGATTTCTGCATAATTTATCAGCGAAAACACCTCCCTTTAAAAACAAAACATTCGTTTGTATTTTACTACTTTCGCTGGAATAGATGCATCTTTTATAACCCGTGCTGCTTTCCAAATGAAAGTGAACTCGCGTTTATTTTTAATCAAAGTTATCAAGAGTTTTATAACTCACGGCTCACGTCAAATTATGAACACTTAATTCGCTTTGAGGTGTCTGATATTTTATTCAAAAGAAGGTTTCGTTACCATAATAATTAAATGTTCTTTATGAATATAAAGTCTTAATCAAAGCCCCGTAAACATCGTAACTTTTCCTAGTATTCAGCTCGATACACATTACGCATATTAATCACGAACTGAAAGGACAAACGCAAAATAAACAAGAAGATATTTCCATCTTAGTGAATTTAATTAATGAATTACAGAGATACGTGTAAAAAGATCGGCTTTTGAAACACCATCTATCATGTGATATAAGAAGACAAATCATTTATTTTACTAGACATTTTACGAGTATCATGCTTATATTACAGGATATATTTCATTAGTTATACTGTTTTACAAAAATGAGCAAGAGCCAACCGGTTATCATAACTAAAATTTACCGAGTGCTCGTTTCCATGATGTAAGGGAAAAACAGCGACGAAACTTTATAACATAACAGTAATAAATAATATAACAGTAATACAACACTTGGATAAAATGCACACAGCTAGTGTTCGTTAAAATGCACACAGCTAGTGTTCGTTAAAATGCACACAGCTAGTGTTCGTTAAAATGCACACAGCTAGTGTTCGTTAAAATGCACACAGCTAGTGTTCGTTAAAATGCACACAGCTAGTGTTCGTTAAAATGCACACAGCTAGTGTTCGTTAAAATGCACACAGCTAGTGTTCGTTAAAATAATATTACTGGCTGCCTCCCGCAGTAAACCGTAGTCTATGTTCCAGGGTGTCAGCTAACTAATAAAATCGCTTCGTAAGTAATACATTATTTTCCTAAAAGTAAGTTAAGTTTTTTCTTACGACATAAGCTACCTTCCAATAAGAATCCCCTCAAAATTTGTTCAGCCGTTTCAGCGATTACACGGAACAAACATACAGATAAAATATATAAAACACGTTTATTTCAGTATTACAGACACTCAGATTTAATTTATGTATAGATTATTTGGAATCTTTCCTAGTAACGGTATCTCTCTTTTTATTGCAATAACGCAAACATAAGTCTGCTGTGACATTATAATAATTAGAGTGTAAGATTGCAGCTAAATCGGAAAGTTTAAGGTTTGAATCCCGGAGCACATTTAGATAAAGGAGTTTTGTTAATTTTTTTTCAGTTTGGTTAGGATATTGCAGGCAAATTAATCAACAAATTTTTCAAACGAAAGTTTTGTTCGCACTTAATCGCGGTGGTCGTTAGAAACCACTTCGTTAGACGGCTTTTAGATATTTGGCAAATGTTTTATATTTATTTTGATATCTATGAACCTGTAAAGAAAATTTATTAAGCCCAACAGTAAGCTGGTTGTATTATTTCATAAGCGTTATATCTTTCAATTGAGCTCCACATACTAAATATTGAAACTTTCATCTTACATCCCTTTCGTATAAGATAAGAATATCTATAAATCCATAAAATCAATGTAGCGATTTGAAATCATATGAGTCTACAACTCCCATATTCAATTAAAACGTCATATATCAATTACACTGTGAAAATGACCTACGAACACCCCTCAAATACATTACCAGAATGCTAAATAGCGTATTAAAGTTTGTAGCCGTCTTAAGCCACCAATTCAGATATCGACCGCCATCAATTACCTCGTACCCTAAATCGCATAAATTATTTGGCACAATCGATAAATCTCCGCATCGGACCGTGATATTTGGGCGCAGTGTATCGTGGCCGGTAAGTACTAGCGCAGCTGGCTTGTGGTGCGGCGACAATGTTTGGACGGACATCCTCGGGCGCGGCCCGCATCCCCAATGAGCCGTCGTATGTTCGCCACTCTAATTTATAGCAACGGTTAATTACCTACAAGAATCCGAGTCAGTTTTGCCGAGACGAGGTTGGTTGTTCTTTTTTTGAATCGTGAAACGAATTAGTAGTATTTTTATTCTGGATTTTCTTTTCGTTAAGTCGAATGAATTGTCGCCTCCTTAACTGTTTTGTTTGAATTAATATACATATTTTGAAAGTAGAAATCTTAGGGAATGTGACGTGTTGTAATTGATTGTTAGCAATAGAAACATTACAACACACTATTGTATAAAATATCACGTATTTTTATTTTGAACTTGTTTTCTCACATTGCAAATTCATGCTATTTTAAGATGTATACGATAGGTACATACGTCTTACAACAAATTGCAAGTTAGAATAATTTTCATTTTCCGCTCTTCAGTACGTCAATTCAAAAGAATTAAAGGTTACATTTTATGATCACAATCTGAAGTTTCTTCAAGAACAACATCATCATCATCATCATTACAGCCTAATTATGTCCACTGNTGTGACATTATAATAATGAGTGTAAGATTGCAGCTAAATCGGAAAGTTTAAGGTTTGAATCCCGGAGCACATTTAGATAAAAGGAGTTTTGTTAATTTTTTCAGTTTGGTTAGGATATTGCAGGCAATTAATCAACAAATTTTTCAAACGAAAGTTTTGTTCGCACTTATCGCGGTGGTCGTTAGAAACCACTTCGTTAGACGGCTTTTAGATATTGGCAAATGTTTTATATCTATTTGATATTATAAGCTGGTTGTATTATTTCATAAGCGTTATATCTTTCAATTGAGCTCCACATACTAAATATTGAAACTTTCATCTTACATCCCTTTCATAAATAAGAATATCTATAAATCCAAATCAATGTAGCAATTTGAAATCAATGAGTCTACATCCATATTCATTAAAATGTAAACAATTACACTGTGAAAATGACCTACGAAACCTCTCAAATACATTACCAGAATGCTAAATACGTATTAAAGTTTGTAGCCGTCTTAAGCCACCAATTCAGATATCGACCGCCAATTACTCGTACCTAAATGCATAAATTATTTTGGCACAATCGATAATCTCCGCATCGGACGTGATATTTGGGGCGCAGTGTATCGTGGCCGGTAAGTACTAGCGCAGCTGGCTTGTGGTGCGGCACAATGTTTGGACGGACATCCTCGGCGCGGCCGCATCCACAATGAGCCGTGTATGTTCGCCACTCTAATTTATAGCAACGGTTAATTACTACAAGAATCCGAGTCAGTTTTGCCGAGACGAGGTTGGTAGTTTTTTTTTGAAATCGTGAAACGATTAGTAATTTTTTTCTGGATTTTCTTTTCGTTAAGTCGAATGAATTGTCGCCTCCTTAACTGTTTTGTTTGATTTATATATTTTGAAAGTAGAAATCTTAGGGAATGTGACGTGTTGTAATTGATTGTTAGCAATAGAAACATTACAACACACTATTGTATAAAATATCACGTATTTATTGAACTTGTTTTCAATTCAAATTCATGTATTTAAGATGTATACGATAGGTCATACGTCTTACGACAAATTGCAAGTTAGAATAATTTTCATTTTCCGCTCTTCAGTACGTCAATTCAAAAGAATTAAATGTTACATTTTATGATCACAATCTGAAGTTTCTTCAAGAACAACATAACTTTTATTAAATAACCCAAAAATTATATATCCCGTTTATGTGAAAACAATTAGCGACCCACACCTGGGAAACACCTATAAAACGCACTAGCGTTATCAGTATGTTTTTAAAATTTCTTATTATGATTATATGAATTCATATTTACTTTATCGATACCAGTGATAAATTCTGAGGACTTTGGGGGATCGAATGATGCTAATTCTTACCTTAGATTTAGATGATGTGATGCCGCGTTTGGCCGAATGTTACGATAGATCTTGTGCACAATAATTGCGGAACTATAGATCGTTACACATCACAGTCTTGAATCTGCCGTCGCCTGCTCACTTGTAATTTATTGAAACAGTTATTATATCCTAAGGCATGAGTTAGCGACGTTGCGGCCTGTGGCCAACCCTGCACTAACATGGGGCAACCAATGTGTAGAACTACAGTTTGGTACATATCTTCTTTTTAATATCATTGTTTTATATTAACGCTATTAAGCTATTGTGGTTTATTTTTGTTTGCTTCTTTTAAGCAATTTTTTAAGTATCAAAATGAATTTTTGTTCATACTTTGAAGTGAAAATCTTTTACAGGTGTGAAGATTATATCGTCAAACGATATACAATTCAGAAATAATATATACCTAATAATTTGTATCTGGGCTTAGGAATTTAAAAAAAAATGACAATCAAGCTGAACTGAGCTAAATATTTAATAACTTATTATAGCTTCACTGCATGATTACGGTATTAGTGCCGTGAAACAAATACATATTTTTAAAGCGATTATTATAAAATATAATTATGTTGTAGATAAGTATTAAATGAATAAGACTAAAGTTCTATTTTAGTTCTTCTATATTTAATAATAATAATGGGATAATGTATTGAAATTATATTTTATTTGCAAAAACTACACATACCCCCTTATATGCAATTTCAATTTCCCCCATTTAATATTAAGTATACAAATAACAACCTTGTCGTAGCATTTAATGTCAGAACCTATTTTATATATATACTTTAGATTGCATAGTTAGCTAGTTTGCAGCCACATGAAATTGCTTGTACAATAAATACCCCTAAGAACTTGACTCAGCTACTTGAATCAGCGTGTGACCAGAATGTTTGCTCTGCTAAGATGGCACAATATTTCACATTGCAATTGCGGTTTATTTCTCGCTTGGTTATTTTGTTTTTGCGAGCGCCATTTCTGCCAATTTACTTCCTAATTGAAATCCTTACTAACCGTAAAAGTATATCTAAAACAAAGCTCTTTGCAGCTGCATTGCCGTAGCTAAAGCACTTGGGTTTTATTCTCTCAGCGTTCCGTGAACCCTAAACTTAAGACGGCTGATCCGGCGAACTTTGCTATATGCTGTTGTTTGAATTGCCTGAGTGAATGTATGTATGATGTAAACAGAAAATTCTATATGCCGCCAGTGTACTTGTTTCTAATGCATGTCACCGCACGTCTGCTAACCAGTAGCTCGGTGTAATCGCTCTGCGCTCACGTACCTGATGAAGTTCCAAGCTTCGGAACTAGTTGGACTGTTGTCGGAACTTTCAACGTTGCCGGCGCAAGGTGCATGTACCAACCTGTTCTCGATAAGGCGCGGGATTCCCTAAATCCTAACACGTGCCTGGGATCTGTCTGGGTTAGCGCAACGCCCACTCACAGCGTTCGCAATTAAAACTTTGACTAAAGATTCAATGAAGATTTTAATAGTTTGTCCGTCTAATGAACTATTGAGTGAAGGAATATGGGCGTGGTGTATAGAAGTAGGTTTTAATTAGTGTTTTCAAAGTTTTTATTGGTTTCAAACTAAAAATTACATAATTTGTTTCTTACCTAATATTAAAATGCTAAAGAATTTGACGCAGTGCTCGACCCATCATACCAACCTGCTGAAAAACAAATGTATGCTTTGGAAAAGGGAGGCAGGTTCTTTCGAAATCCTAAACTAAGATACAGCAGTCAACTATTGATATTAATGATGATATGCTGGTATTTTTATAGAATGTTAGGGAACCAACCCATACCTTCAAGTGTTGTAGAGCTGAAATTTTAAAATCATGTCGTTCCATGCCACCAGAAAATGTTCAAGGATCTGGCCAATCGCCAACGTGCATTGGATCAGTGTCGGGTGCGGTCTACGGTTGTATGTCGGGTAGATAAGAACTATAGTATGAAAGAGGCTTATCCTTCTTGTCTGAAAAGTATAAGGCCAACCTCATTGTCTGATTTTGCATCACTGGTTCATAGAAATTAATATTCATCATAAAATAATGGATTTCATGATAATGCATCAACACTATTGTGTAATAAACTACCGTGATTTCCCCTCGTAATATGCGCTCCTTTTGGAATAATTATTTGAAAGTTTTGATCAATTGAAGTTGCAAAATCCAAAAATCTTAACCCGTATTTGCATTGAATATGTACGAATATGACTAGCTTTGCACTGTTACCTGTTAAGCAAATCGAATCATTAGCTGGTGACATAAAAGTACTAAAGTTTTACAGACGAAATAATTCTCAATTAAATTGTTTGCAGCTTACAGCAATTTATCACATAATGTTTTGCCGCAGTCTTAGTATAACTAATGTGGCAGTCTATTAATTGAAGATTGGCTTGTCGCAGTTCTTTAGCTCCCTCATTGGGATGCGGGTCATGCTGGCGTGAACTTGTTGGTTGGTCGCGGGGAGCGGGGGCCGCCATGGGGCTCGGCCGGAGTCGAGGCCAGAGACTTATGAGGATTACGGGAAAATGTGTATTCGATGACATTTTTCGGGGCGGTAGAAAAAGATGAAATATAAGGAATTGTAATCGTGACTGGAATGGCGTACGAAGCGTCACCTATTACCGGTGTATGCGCGTTCTTTTGGCGGGCGGACGAGCGCGTAACCGAGCGTGACGTTCCATTCCGATATAAAAATGTAAGTATGAAAAAGCTTTGTTAAACGCGTCCTGGCTTCGGCGAAGTGGCAAAGTTTGAAGTGGAAAACTTTCCATGGAGAAATCTTTGCGGGAAACGATTAAATTTGAGGCTATTTGTACTGTTTAAAGTGACGGTGCGGACTGAATTTCCTCGAGCGAGAATTCGTAACATTATTTCTGGAATATTACATCTTGTTGAACTCAGAACTGATCTTGAATAATAATACAAAACATTGTAAATTACGCACGCACGCGTTACATGTGTAAATTGACTAGCTAAAGCAATTTCCAATTTTCAAATCCTACAAATTTGTTTAGCACTCGTGATAATATTAGCCAATAGAGTGCAGACTGCAGACCACGCAGTCTTTGGAGATTATTTTAATGAAATAATCAAATTAGTGGGAGTACGGTGGACGAGGACGCAGGCGGAATCTAGAGCAGGACGCGGGGCAGCTTTGATTTCATTTAGAACTTACGGATTATCTCGGCCGAAACACGTATACCTACGAATGCTTTAAAACATTTGGCACGAAGTTAAATGTTCATTGGAACATCAAAGATAAGGCTAATCTATTTAGCTATTGAAGAAGAAAACCAAGTCTCGACCGAAGAGCGACGTAAGAGATTCTTTTACAGATAAGGAATACACGCCTTGTTTGTCGACCTCAACATTCCGAGGAACATTTAGTGCGGCTCGGACCCGTGTTACAATAGTCGCTAAATTATTTACCGAGCGAGCTTACAAGACCGAATTGATTTTTGCATAATTTACACAAAAGGAAACGTTACACGAGTAAACGTAAACATAGCAATAAAAGCCGCGTCTGATTCTTTACCATTCGGAGGAAATGCGCCTAGCGAAAATTGAGACTTTAAACTTTAAAAACGGTTATCTCGTTTTATGGGTGTCCCGGAATCATTGACCGTCTGCAGATAACTATTAGCCGAATCAAGGGCGAGTAAGGTAAAAATAAAATCAGTACAGGAATTTGGATTCGGTGCACGTTCCGATTGTGTGGAGGTAGCGGGCGGTCGCGCAGTGCGCTCCACCGGGCCAGCAGATCGTATCCCTACCTGTTCTAAGACAATTACCGCTACGTAAACGGAAAATTGTTCGAGAGCTCTCGAAAACGTGTTTTCTAATCTTCGGTAAGCCGGAGCTGGGGGAAAGGATTCCACTTCGGCATTTTCAATACATGAACAAGATTGCCCCCCGGTGATATGGAACCGATTAAGCTTCTCCACTACTCGTAAAGGATAACGACACACAAACCGCGAAATGCACGGTGCACGGACAAAGTTTAGCGCGCAATTAATATCCAAAACAATATTTTCACAAAGTTCCGCATCCGAAACTACATCGTGCCGTTTGAAACAAAGTAGCTTACTCTACGGACTATTTTACGGCCGATAAAGTTCGAGCGCATTGTTCGGGAAAAACTTTACCTTAACCATTTGAAAATATTAATTCTTATTGATATTCGGGGCAATTTCTCAGTTGCACTCGCTAAATGTCGAATGTTCTCTCCTGTTTGCTTGCAGTCTCAGAAGTAAAGGGGACGTGGGAACTCTTATACATGTACGAAGACGAGGCAAACGCCGCGGAAAATTTTAGCACTGTTAGTGCTTAATTTTGGAATTAAGTAAACTTTGCGCGTCAAATATTACACTTCGTTTGATATTTCACTCGTACTTTGAATTTAACTTGGTTCGCTGCAATGATACGAGTTTATGTGATTAAATTATGAAATAATATGTGACGCAACATATTATTAAATAAATATGCTTTTCCAAAATCTTAATTTTCAATTTCGTTATCATTTTCCCTATTCATAAAAAGTTATGCGCGCTATTTCCTAATTTCATATGCCTCCATTTTTTTTGCAAAGCATTACTAGGTTTCATGTGTAAATATCATTTACCTCAAGTTCATTCCATCCTTTGTCTCAGAGAAGGGACCGCAAAAAGCTAGATCGAGTTATTTTTTCATTAGCATTATTTTGCGGCCACACATTTATTATATTCCCGTATTTTGCCGGTCTTTCAGTTGTTTGTGTAAGGAATTCATCGCGTTTAACGTCTGGCTGAGGGCCATTAACAATAAATCGTGCTGTTTGTTCCTCCCGAGGGTTACTCCACACCCCTCTGCACGATAATCAGCTTCCTACAACTGGGATGTCTAGATTGTATCGGGCTTAGCATTGATCTTTGCCAGAGCAAAAAAAAATAGGTAGATACGAACGCCTAAATACGGCGGCTTGTGCGATCCAATTTGTAGTAAATTTGACCTACGCACGCAGTTTGTATCTTGACGGATACAATAAAACCTGGTAAGGGGAAAAAGGGACACTTTTGTGCGTATGAATTATGTTGATTGGATTCATGACGTGCTATTTTAAAGGGTTACGCAGAGAGGTAAATTTGGCACTATTGAAAAACAAAATTTATTTGTAAAATATTGTTTTTAGTTGATGTAAGTAATAAGTAAGTTTTATAAGGCAAAGAGCCGACACACTTCAACACCACACGATTTAGTTAAGTGTTTATATATACTCTTAATACATTATGTGTCTCTCTTTCTAAAACTTGTTGGAGTCCACTGCTGGACATAAGTCTCCCCCATTTTTCGCTAGATATCCCGGTCCACCGCTTTATCCAGCTTCCACCTGTGACCTTTCACAAGTCGTCGGTCAATGGGCCGCAGAGGGTCCGACGCTACGCTTGCCAAAACTCTCCACTCCAACTCATCTGCTCCAACGGCCATCGGTTCTGTGACGTACGTGACCACCCACTGCTATTCAACTTGATGATTCGGCGGGCAATGTCGGTAACTTTAGTTCTCCTACGTATTAAATAATTTCTGACCTTATCCCTAAGAGAGACCCTGAGCATAGATCGCTCCATTGCGTGTTGAATGACTTTGAACTTGTGAACCAATCCGGTAGTCAGTGTCCATGTATCAGCGACGTATGTTATTACGGGTAGGATGCATTGCTCAGTCTTTAAGTATTGCGGTATCGTCGACGTGAAGACCTGGCGTAACTTGCCGAATACCGCCCAGCCTAACTAATTCCTCCTACTAGCTTCCGAAAATGTGCCGGTTAAGTTGGATAGTTTGGCCCAAGTAAACGTATTCTTATACAGCTATGAGAAGGACGGCCTCGATGTATACTGGTTGTGGCATGACATGGTCACATGACTTTCGTCTTGTCCAAATTCATACCAGGCCTAGCTCGTAGGGAAGATTTATCGGGTTGTTCAGAATCTCGGCAAGATCTTCCGATGACACTGCCACCATGACAATATCGTCAGCAAAACGAAATAACAAAAAATATACTCTCCATAGACGTTGACGCCTCGTTCAGACAAGACCAGGGTTTTAAACGTCCTCCAGTGCGTTTGTGAACAGTTTTAGGGATGTAACATCCCCCTGTCACACATATAAGATGGGTCTTGTCTGCTGATCTAAACGGTCATCGTTGATGCGTTGGAGAGACACTTCATCGCCTCGATATATCCCCAGTCGATACCGCATCGTTGCAGAGCCTCCAGAACAGTCAAGGTTTCAATGATGTCGAAATCTTTCTCGTAGTCCATAAATTCTATACACAGCGGATACATTAAGTATAGCATCAAAAGAATCTCTTAAGTGTTAAATTCACAAAAGAGTTGTATACGAATAACAGCAACTTAGTCCTAACGGAATTGTTTTACGAAAAACAAGCGGCAGCTTTGAAATTAGCTTTAATCCAACTAAAGCATGTGTGTGACGCAACTTTATAAGACCACTAATAGATCAGGACTGCGCCAGCTCTCCGTATTTTGCTAAAACTAAACACGAGAGACCCGTACATTAACTTTAAACTCCGCAATACACGGACTACCGCAAGCCGGAATGAAGTTACAGGAAAAAAGCAGCTAAACCGAAAGCAAAATGTTAACTCAGTTTCGTAACTGGGAATCTCCGGGGAGTTCTGTTTTTAAGCTGCATAAAACGTAAGTTTTACACCTCGTTAAAGCTTAGCTTATTATTTCATTACTTACAATATCTGAAGGAGCCAGATTACTGTTTAGCAAAAAAGTGAAATGGTAGCAGACAGTTGTAGAATTACTTTAAAAAATTTTGATTTAATGCTGTGTTGGCACAATGTTTATAGTAAAGCTTTTACGTACATAGGAAACTAAACCCTAGACTACAAACAAAATTTCATATGACATGGAAAGCAAATTTTTTATTGACCAAATATTTAACCCGGCGTCATTGTGGTAGGAACAGTTACATGAACGTTGAGGTGGGTCAATTTTACCATATATTTAATACATGGTATTTCTATTTTATAAGTAATTATAAATGTGTTACTATCTCAGTAAGAGGGTATTCTGGTTGTGATAATGCAAGAAAAATTATATTTAGTAATGCTTTATTAAGTTCCATCTACTTTTATATAACTTACCAAAAGGGTACAAATTAAGATCTCTTACGTTTTCATAAAATTCTAAAAATAACGTAATTTTTCGGTTATTTTTGACTTTAACCCGCATAGCTCGCAGCGCCAGTTGCTATCGAATTGATTTCTCTTCGAAAACATTTAGAGATTAGTATTGGTGACAGCTACTGAGGCAGAAGAGCAAGGTCTCGCGGCGCTATTTAAAAAAATTAGAAATTCTAAACTAAGCGGGTCATTTTACCAACCTCAATGACGCCGGGTTAAAAAAATGTAGTTGCATTTTGACAAAAACAATTTTCAAAGGATTTTTTTTTCTATTTTTTACTTTTTTCCTCTTTATAAAGATCCTCGCAGACATTTAAAAATGTTTTACGTAAAGATGGAAACATGATTCACAAAAACTGCACAAGATGAATGCACGGATTTACAAAATTACATGTATGAGGCCGGAAAATCCTATAAAGCTATGTGAATTGTATAAAAAAACTCCTTGTATAAACGCTCCGAGATAGGTTTGGTGCCATTCTTGAGTCGAGGACAAATGAGAACAAAGGAAATAAGAAATATTAAACGTGACTTGACTGTTGAGACGTTTTCCATACAATGATACGGGTTCTGCATCACACGGTATGTATGTACCGTGTTGCTTTTATGGAAATGCGCGATATTATGAGAGCTAGGCAACATTACGGAAGGTTTGTTCCCGCTGCTGTTCCTTTGCCATTATAGTATTTAATATTGATAATATGTGACTATTTTTCTCTATTATTATAATGGAAGACTTTTGGTTTTTTTAAAGCCCTGTTTGTGATACCTTAATGAGTTATTTACAAATATTACTTACTAAGGATTCAATATTTGAATTCAATTAATTATTTTTCGTATTTATATTGGGTATAATTAAGAGTGTAAAATGATTTCATCATGTATATCGAATTATCAACCTACTTTCTTAACCACACAGCGTTATATATATAGCAGCACAAAATTATACATTTCGGGAATAAATGTTACGTTACTTTGTGTTCATGAAATCAGATTCAATTATGGCAAATTTACAAAATACTGTATTTTTTGTTTAAGCAACGAAAATGAAAATAAAAAGTGTTTATTCAGTGTAGGTCCTTACAGAACACTTATGAATGTCAAATGAAGCTACCACTGGTACGGACGATAGTTTTCCACTGAGCAGAATCCAGCAAGAAATTCAGTAGTTACTCTTTAAAAAAAATTTTGCTATAGTCTAATCAGCGAATTTAGTTGCAATCCTCATCATAAAGCTAAGCTTAAATTGTGATCGAGAATGACATAAATATATTTGCATAGAAGTTAATTCTGATTACATACAAATGCTTATATTTAATTGAAAGAATATCTTTCGGAGTGTCCTTTTAATCATAATTAACTGAATATATAATTAATTCTGACTTAAATAACCTTCAATCATTCATTCGTCATAAAATTTATAAATGATATTCTATAATACCAATATGATAGAGATGATTGGAAATGTAAAAACTCAAAGATGTTTCCTAAAAAAAGTAATGAAGACATGTACCTAATTTAATTATTGGACATCGAATAAACGGATTTTCCAATTACGCGTCGGAATACTGAATAAAATTTTTCATTTATTCGGGTGTAGTACCCGTAGTGCGGCGTTCCCGTTGCCTTTTCCATAATGAACTCTATAGCTATGCCCTATCCATAGAATAAAAAGATGTAAAAAAGTCAATTTGTGGACAAATGGAAGTCTTAAACTAATTAAATTTGTTTTGAATTGTATAAACTTTGACCCCATGCATCCTTCATTTTTATGTCATTGGGACGGTCACGATGGTCGCAGAACAGGTGGTGAAGACCGTGTCTTGGCAAGTGTAGCATAAGAAGCGTTCCGGTACAATAAACTAAGTTATTTATGTAAGGTTCCCGGATTTTAGTTTAGTTTCCTTATCCAGGATCGAAATATCTGGCGTATAATCAGGAAAAAGACATATGTCACGCAGTTTTGCGATAAGTTGTAAAGAGAGAACCTAAAAAATAGTTTTTACTGTAACTTACGTTCCACTCAATCCATTAAAAATTGCTTACATACGCATATATTTTTATGCACATATCCGATATGTAAACGAATTATCGTATGGATCATCCTCATTCATAGTCATAAATACAATATGAGTAAAGGCTTTGTACGTTTCGTCGGTATAGCACCCATTTCATATTGGATAGCAATTTATTTATCATACATATTGCGGCTTGGTGCGAGCAACGAAACCTGCTGCGAACGCGTCTTTCTTCCTGAATGGAATCAAGAATCGAAAACGTGTAGCGAATACAGGAGGTTGCGTCGTTCCGTTTTACGGCACCGCATTACAGTCATTACCGGGACCATGCGATGATTAACTTTGTTGATCTCTGTGTGTCTACACGAAGGTCTTTTTAGAATAGTCCGACAACATATAATGACGTTTCGTTCTTTGTGGTTTGAGGTAAGCGTTTACTCAAAATTATTATCGTAATTAATCATCATCATCAGCTCATTAAACGACCCACCCCACCGAGGGGCACAATACAAGCCTAATCAATAGTTGGCTTTTGATTACATACAACGATACCGTATATAAAGTTAGTTGCATTGTATTATCTAGGTGCATTTACAGTCCCTGTTTGGAGGCCGGTCGGGGCAATTCGAGAAGCGATTTTAGTAAATTGCTAGGTTTGGTATTCTGCTAGACTCGCCAATTTCGCTATCTAGCACCGTTCAGGTTTCAGTTAGTTCCAGACCAGTAATACATGGTGAAATGGAAAACATTGGCATTTTTTTAGAATAAGAACTAAGCTAATCTAGGCATTTTTTGAAAATAATAAATTAATAATCAAATCTAGGTTTTTTTTTAATATGAAGCAAATCTATTGATACAAAAATCAAATAATTTTAAAACCTAAAAATAATGTCAAACACTTTGCGACTGATCATTACATACTATATTTTTAAAAAATAATAAAAATTGACTATACATACATTTAAAATTAATGAAATTTTGACTAAAAAATATATCATTTTCATCTAAATATGTGATGAGGTGAGTTCACGGCGCGCAGTATGGCGGAGGGCGGCGCAGGCACGGTGGGGCGGGCGGCGCGGGCGCGCTGAATAATTCTAATACGACCTATAATAAATTGTCGCATTGCTCAATGAAATGGGATAATCTATTTATTTTGTAAAACTTTTATAATAACGGTATATGGTATTAGTTTTCCTTAAAATATTGCATAATAATATGAGTATTATAATATTGTGGAGTTGATGCCAATGATTCAAAATTCACGCTGTATACAATAACAAAATATAAGTTCGTTTTCGTTAAGTTGCAAATGCCATCTATGGCCATCAGCTGCACTCTGTTAGAGATAAAAGGGGCTATTTTCCTTTAAGAGGTCTATTGTGAAAAATATGATCAATGATTATAGAAAAATAAAACATCAGTCTATATGTGCAATTATATGTAGCCAAGTCATCTTTGCCTTACTATATATAATTAGATTTTCCAGTAATAAAAAGAACTATTCATCATCAGTAATAAAGTAGTATTTTAATTACGCAGAGTAAATGTCGCTAACTTATTTTCACCAGTTCATTTGTATTGGCCAATAAGAACAGAGGGATATTCGTTAGACGAGAGGTTATCATGGTTTTTATCACAATAACTTCGCAATAAGCACGACACAACATCAATAATGTAGTTTCATTTAAACCAGGGTTGTCACTTAAGAGTTTTAGAAATATGTTTTTTTGGTCACCTTTATTACTTTTGCTTAATTGCACTAGGTAATCTGATAAATGATTGAGTATACGTGAGTTTATAATATACCGGCTGTCGGGGTTTACTTTATGATATT
>PQWD01002981.1:6508-93386 GCA_019425675.1 Leucinodes orbonalis | reverse complement strand
GTATTTTCGAAGATAAAAGTAGTCTTTGTTCTCCTTTTAAATCAGCTACCTGCCAAAAACGTTCCGTCGAAATCGGTCAATCCGTTTCAGATATTCAGAAACAGACTGCAGATTTTTTTTATTATTATTTATATTTTTTATATATACTCATATGCATGAAGAAACAAATGGTTATTTCAATATTACAAACAGACACGCCAATTTTATTGATATTATATATTATATTAATTATATTGATATGTATAGAACATATAAATGTGAGATGCTTGATGGTCGTTACCTACTGAATCCTTCATAGTGAACATATATCGTCCCGTAAATTTGAGTATTATACACTTATGTATTTCGGAAATCAGACACCGTATTTAATAAAGTTATTGGATATAATACTTAACTTCTGTCATCTCGGATGTTGAAAACAAGGCAGTGATAACGGAAAAATAATCTTAAATATATTTTATTATGATTAAAAATGTAAATACTAAATGAAATATAATATATTATTTAACAAAATCGAAAAGTGCGTCTGACCGAGGCAGGGTTCCCAAAACACTGGCAGCATTCCCGCGCTGAATAGCAATGCTTATTTTTTGACCAAGGAAGCTGCCGGCTCTGGAGTCCCCTGTAGCCTCAGTCAAACGAACTGACAGATCTTTTAAAAATAATTTGGCCTCGTTTGCCCAAGGACCTATGGTCTCAATCGCTACCGGCACAAAAATATATTTGTTACCAATATCCTTATATTTTCGGAATTTAGAATTTTCTGCTGCCGTAGCAGCTGCCGCTGGGTTACGGGAGGTACCTTAAATTATTGTTTACCTTCACGCTTCTTCCATCATCGAGAGGAGTTTCACTTACCATTATCATTATATGATATGATATATTCTTCTTTATTGTTGCTCTACTTGAATAATGTTTTTCGGTCCTACCAGTGGCTCCTTTAATGCGGTAAAATTTTACCTGATAAGTGTTATAACAGAAAATTAATCTATATAATCTAAATCTATTCACCACCAAAAAGTTATAAGTTTTACATATACTCAATATAAGAGATAAAAATGAGGTATATTTTTTTAACATGAAAAGGATTAATAAAATAACAAAAAGTAAAGAAAATTAC
This sequence comes from Leucinodes orbonalis, assembly GCA_019425675.1. Taxonomy (NCBI): domain Eukaryota; kingdom Metazoa; phylum Arthropoda; class Insecta; order Lepidoptera; family Crambidae; genus Leucinodes; species Leucinodes orbonalis. The sequence goes on along the minus strand of PQWD01002981.1, from coordinate 92,266 downwards.
AAAAATTATAATCCTATGGCCCAGGATGAAGTACAGTTCAAAATAAGCGACACGACCAGGGAGGGCTTTGTCATTAAATTTATGACTGTATTGGCAGTTGTAGCATTTCAAACTTGATTCTCATATTTTCCAGACAAGCACTGAGCAATCTGAACCAGCCCAATAACATATGAACAATCAAATATTCTTTATATTCCAGCAAATCGAGTTCCAAAGCAAGCTCAAAAGTCTGCCGATACTCAAAACGGAGGCTCCATTTGGAAATCTAACAATGTCGACTGCATTCTGTGAATATTGAATAAAAATAGCTCCTTTGAAAGTCCCCGCGCTGATTCGATCTGGCATTTGAAATGGAAGACAATCTAATTTTTTGACGCCATCGAGAATAGTTTATGAAATGCGAAATGTGACATTTCATATTGTCGCGCAAAATCGTTGCAACTTATCCGAAAAAAACAAGTAAAATAAAATTTTGTACGAAAATAGAATCGGTGTTCGACGCCTTTTGTATTGTGACATTTATTTCTAACATTATTTATTACAAGTCAACTTTCCATATTTTATACACTATTTACTATTTATTATTACTTTCCATATTTTATATCTATTTATATTTAGTCTGTGGATATTTATATAAATAAATATCCACAGACTATCACACAGCTCTATCTAGCCCTAAACTGCCTATAATATGGATATTGAGCCACTTATGTAATAAACATACTTAAATTAATAATAAATAAATATCCACAGATATTCACACAGCGCCATCTAGCCCCAAACTAAGCAATAACCTGGAATATGGATACTAAACAACGGATAAACATAATTATATACTTTATTTGTAAATACATACATATTATACATAGAAAACACCCAGAATGTTTGTTCTGCCCGAGAATCGAACCCGGAACCCTTAGTATAATAGCCGACGACTCAAGGATTACACCAGATTGGTCATCGCAATATTACAAAGGAAAATCTTGCAATGAGTGGATGCCCACTGTATAAACCATGTGATGTAAGTACTAGTTACAATAGCTTCAACTCCAAGGGATGCTAATTCGTTCCTCGTGTATGTATTCACATATAAAAATTTATATGTAAATATCCGTCCGTTGCTAAAATAATTTTATAAGGTGTGGTATAAAAATAAAAAATAATGTTATTAAATTAATGACATGCCTTGCTTTGTCAATTCGATATGAACCAACGACTACACATGATATCTGACGTTCGTTATTACACGAGCGACCAGTTTGTTTCTTAAAACAATAAATTTTACAAGAATAATCCAAATCAATGAATTACATTAATTAACATCCAAAATTATTTTGCACAAACACCAATTCTTAGGACGATTTGAAACATAGAAGCCTACAATCAATAGTGTAGTGGATATGTCGCTATAGCATTTATGATTTCCACATAGCAACGGATTTTCCTCGTAAATCTGTTCGTATGGATGCTGTTAACGTTTTAACAGTCATATTCATTGAACACACAATTTGCGAAGTTACAGAGATCAGGCATTAATTAATTTAGCATGATTATATATGATGTAAAATATTTGTATAGTGAGTGTGAGTACACGTAAATAATATTCTAATAAATGACTTACGTTCATGCTAAAAACTTAAATTGAAATCACTTTTGACTGAATTTCGAATACTTTAAACAATAGAATGAATTTTGAAACTTATATAGCACTGATTGGGACTTTTGTTTTTCTCTGAAAAGAACAAGTAAACTACGTAGTTAGCTGATGTAAATAATGATTTACAGCCAGACAGTGTAGTTTAAATAATAGGATCCAATTTTTTATATTTTGCGTTGAACTAAAAAAATTATGTAAGCATCTGAACAAACTATTTATTTAATAGTCCTCTTGCATTGTGTTTGACCATTTACCATGAAAAAAATCTGTATCAACCCGGAAAATAATTGAACCGTCCAAAATTCAGCTAGTGAAAACGAACAAAGCCTCATAGAAATTGAAAGAAAATACTTCAATTGTTTACTATTCATCTGTTAAAAGACAAAGGCAGCGCTATTAATTTAATTGAAATTGAAGGGAGAAATATTTTCATTTTTCCGCGATCTTAAAAAAGGCATCATAGAATATTTTTCTACCAATTGTTATTTTATTTATAATTCTTATTATATTTTTGTTATCATTTCGGGATATGTGCCGCCTAAATATCCTCAGATGGACTCAGTGACTAGAGGGTGTAATTCAATATTTAATATTACTATTAATGCCATTCTTTTATATGATTTTCGCTTTATAGATAACAAACCTAATGTTGTAAAGCAAAATGTATACAATAATATGGTTACCAAACCTAATTTTCATGTAGACAGTAGCAAAAATTAAGCTCCTTAATTTTAAGAGACGCTCTAAACTGTCCAGCTTAAACAATGATCTACGAGTATGTACTTTCCTCCGCTCAACAAAAACAAGGGTTTAAAAAGCCCCATGTCGAATAAAGAATCGGAACTTTTGTGGGATTATCCCTCTTTACCTCTGGTGAGACGCATAATTTAATGTGCCACTTTTCTGTCTACCCTCATCGCGAAATGCTTATGGAAGTATTATAACCCTGTTCAAATTGGATAGGCCTGCGAACTTTTGTAATTATATTTTTTTCATCTAAGATATTTTATAAATCAGCATTATAATAACTTACCTAATACTCAATTAGTCAGTTTATCTGGTCAAATCTTGACACCACATTTTATTTCACATTGTGCTGGAAATGTGGACTAATGTAAAAAAAATTAAAGTTTCTGACGTAGTTAAAATTAAGCAAGTTAAGAAACACCGGTCGTCACAACGTGTCGTTCACCGGAAAATGGCGAAAAATGCTTGGAAGGCACATTAAGTCGTAGCTAACTGCTGCTACCCGTAATTCAGGTGTTCTTACCTTATCAATCAGGCATCAGTCTGTATCATATAATATGTTTGTAATGAGAAAATAAATTAATTTAATTTACATACAGTTGGTACCCGTTTCACTGGCCATGCTTAAGACCCGCGTGGTGTGTTACCGCTAGCTCCTTCACTTTTTAAGGGAACTGAAAAAAATATATGTATATCATGACAGTGCATGAAATACCATTTTCTATTTTTTTTATTTAACATACATTAGACCTAACCTGCATAGGCTAGTCGTATTCGTCGGTTGTCTATTGGTTGATTCTACCTAATCACTTCATCAACGAAGAAAATAGTAAGATTCCGGAAAAGTTTTCATTCGCTTTTCACCTAACGAAAAATTTGTTCTTTTGAATTGCTAAGGTTAAATTACTGCTGAGTTAACAGAATAAGAGCAAGCCAAAGTTAAACTGCAAATAATTGATACAAATGTAACAGGTTAATGAAACGACTGCAGGTGTGGTTGAAGAATGGCCACTCGTCGATTAATGTATTGCCGAGGCTGGAGGAAAATTTTCCACGTGCAAGCTATTATAAACTTCGCCAAAGTTGGAATATAAGTTAAAAAATCTTTTGTTATTAAATAATTGGAATTCGCCACAGAGTTCAGCATTTAACGGTATTAATTCATCGCATTACTTCACTAGCTAGTACGTGCTTAATTAGGTATTAATATATTGTTAGAAAATGACTTATACTCTCTGTACAAAGTTCGTCAACGAGATTATCTCTATCTCATAATTTTCATGTCATCAATAGTAAAAAGTTGTTGTTCAGGTGTTGAAGTCTGAAACAAGCAATTATTACAGGGCCCCTTGAAGAAATTTACGTGTTTGCTTTTTTAACCTCTATAGACAGATATTTGACCGCCATCTCACCCCTAATAACAGCCTATTCACTCTTGCTTGAAGGCTGCCAGGTTGTTATGCCCGGGGAACAGACAAGGAGGTAACGAGTTCCATTTCTTTGTGGTGCGCATTTGATTTCTTCATAAGAATTAGAGAGAGTGAATTAGGCTAAAGGAGCATGGCAGTTGAACGAGTTGATGAAATGCCTACCAAGAGGCAAACTGGACACAACTGCACGGGAAGGAGCCTGCCGCGGAGACCGCGGGAACGCCCGAACCACTCCAGAATGGCTACCTGGTCTTCCCATCCGGTCGCCAACCGCCAAGATAGAGCATTCTGGGATTTTCCGTCAGGTGGCGGGGCAGCCTTTCACTGTCGGCTAGGCAGCTACTTGGGCCCCCAACTTCCTACGGTCGGCCAGCGGCGGCACCGTGCTTCGGATCCCACTACCCTCCAAAGGCAGGCCCCAGATGCAGCAATGGCCAGCAGCCAAATTCGGTCACACAGAACACCACAACTGCCCAGACCCATGCACCTTATTGGCTACTTCAGGCATCGCGCCGGAACACGGCAGGTGCCACTTGGTGACGCGTCTTTGCCTGGAGGGTGGTGACAAGCCACGGCCAAAGTCTACCACCAGAGTATTACTCGTTTAGCACAACCCGGGGGTCACTTTAAATGTCAATCAATATCCAATGTCGTTCAATGTCCGCCATTTTAAATTTTTATGCTTGTAATGTACCTAGTAACACTCGCGCTATGAAGACCAATAACAGCCTACCCGTATAGGGGATCGTCCACGCGGGCCCAGTGCAGGTTGGAATTATACGACATTTGGTCATTATATGACACCTTATTTGTTAAAATCTGTCTATCCTTTTAGGCTGCAGCAGAGAACATAAAAATCTAAATACATACACGCTTGAAAAACCTAATACTCCAGCGGAAGTCGCGTAAAAAAAATTAAGGGTAAAATCGAGAAAAGTATTTATAAAAAGAAAACGACTAAAATTTGTGACTTTACTCACAGAAATAATCTGCAAACCAGTTATAACAAAAACGTCAAATACGACTTAAGAATTCATCCTTTTAATATTAACAGGCCTGTTAACAACACCCTTCATCTAGTTTAAAAGCGCTTGATTGATGTCGCTTTTTCGGTTAATTAATCATTCGACTTTTTGTAAGCGCTTCTCAAAACATTTATTAACAGTCGCTTTAAAATTATAATTATTTTATAGTATAATTAAATGCGTTAACGGTACGCCTGCGTCTTAAGCCTAGGGAAGGACGCCCTTACCGATGGTTAAACATTTAAAAATGATCGCTATTACAATAGTCCAGGATTTCTGGCCGAAAATTGGAAGACCTATGTCTAGCAGTGGACCAGAGAGAGCGTTAAGTTAACTATACTAGGTGGTAGACTCGATACTGAGTCGCAGTGCCAGATATTAACCCGTAAAATAGAAGTGTTTTACAATTCTGTGTTTTAGGATGAGGGCACTTTAGTTAGTGAATGGGTATAAGATTTGTCGTCTCGGGTGTCGGGCGCAGTACGGCGTTGATAGAGAAAATAACTGTATATCAGTTGTTGGTCTCCATCAAGGCCGCTCTGTCATGGTCAGACGTATCACTTCCAATCTGGTGAGCATCTTTATCGTCCTGCTAACATATAAAAGACACAGCGGGACAGCAAAAGACGCTTACGTGTAAAAGGACGGAACGTCTAAAATTAAGAGTTGTAGCAAGTTTGTTTACTGTTCAGGGGGGTTACCGCCATCTCTTAAAACAATATTACCTTACCTTTTCTGGTACAAAAATGCTGACGTATCATTATAGTTATTCTGTTTTAATCGATGGCGGTTACCCCCTGTTCGCGAGACATTCGTAAGCAACTGTAGCAGTGATCTGTCATCGGATGTATAACCAAAAATTTATTATCTCGAAATGTAGATATTATTCTTATATGTTTTAAGTTTAAATGCAGCCACTTAGGTGATAGTTCAAAAACTATTAGCTTAGTGGCTGTATTTTTTTGCACACTTTTGCTCGCGGCTTCGCTTGCGTTAAGATATATTATTTTTAACCCCCTTTTTATACTCGTCGGGATAGACATTATAAAAATCCTTTCTTAGGTGATGCTTACGTCATAGTAGCATTATGCATGCAAAGTCTCAGCCAGATTCACAATTGACTATGTGTCAATGTTTCATAAAAACTCCTATCCCCTATTTTATGCCCTTGTGAGTAGATTTAATAAAAATCCTTTGTAAGCGCATGCCTATTTTATAACATCACCCTGCATGCATGGATGGGGCTGTGCCATCCATCCAGTGGATGTCAATCAGTCAGTCAGTGACCTCTGAGTAATATATAAGATTATTAGAACAGGCAATTCTCATAAAACAATTACAATAATAAATGTTATTTCCTCTATGAGAAAGATGAACACAAAACCAATACAGGCATAATAGAAAAACCATTCATCTACCCGATTTTACAGGTTTGGCCATTAATAAAAACAGACTAACAATGGGATAACAATGAATCTTATTGAACAGAAAAAGATCAGAGCAGCTGTCGTGTCATATTACAAGTCAGTCGCGGTATAAAACATCATTGCAGCCACGTTGGACAAAAGCTGTAATTTTTTTACATGGCTAAGTAACGGTACATTTGACTTTTGATATTGGTCTATTGAAGTTGTAAAGCATTCTCCCATTAGGTCAAAAGCCTTATGAGACTTTAATAAAGGCAGCAAAGCACAAAATGTCTTTCCAGCAAAAGTACTATTTATATTAAAAATACTCATAATTGCACCCCATCTCACTGCTCAAAATAGGCTTCCTACATTGCTGACATCTGTGCGTCCGGAATAGCCTATATCCAGTGAATCTCATCGCATTTAATTTGCTGGACTTTTTGATTCGTGTTTGACCTTAAAAACTTCCAAATAGCTATTCCTTTTTATAGATGAGGTTCTTTATTACGCGTACTTGTGGCTTTCTCAGTCGTTACTTGACTATCAAGGGATCGCTTCGATAACACGAACATTTTAATATACTTTAATAAAAAATGTATGTTCTGTCAATTTTTCGAATCAAAATAAACGAAATCTCAATGGCGTCTACTTATTTATGTGTCACCTATTATGTCGGCAAAATTGAATTCGCAGGTTATAACATAAATCTCGAACGAATATTTTTACCTGGGATCTTGGTGGGACTCGTATGGAAAATTTAATTTAGCACGAGGAGAGTGCGGTCACTACGACATCGGAATACAAAGTAGTATGTAAATAAAATGGCCACTTTTTGGGATTCTATATGCATAAGGTCTGAATAGCACCCTATATTGGTGCTCGGTGCAATGTGCCTAGGTTTTATTGGGTTGCTAGCTCACTATATCGGTTAGGGCTGTATAAGGGGCAAATAGAATACCGTATTATCATTGCGACCAATTCACTGCCTTTATATTGTGTTTGAAATAGTATTTCGTGTTACAACAAAATGTATTAAAGGTCGATGAGCCGATCTTGAGATGTTATACGATTTTTTACCTCAGGGAATCCAGATACAGTTGCCCCTTGCGGTCAATGGATTACAATATTTCAACGGCCTTTAATATTCATGGATGAAAAAACTTTTGACATCATGTTCCCAAAAAAAAATTCTTTCTATAAATGAAACTATAGGTCGCATGAAAGACTCAGCCGTCACAGACTATTTTTTGACCTATTTCCAGAATTGGCTACGTGGTACATTGTTCACAGAAAGCACGCTCCAAAATTCATCAACTCGCTTCAAAGGCCGTTGATAAATACGAGTGACGTATACACATGGGACAAGACAACGAAAATCCATTATGAATTTACGATACCCCAAAACAAAAGTAAAAGCGCTAATAAAAAAGATTTCATCACGGATTTATAGCGTCGTTTAAATGAAATAGCTAAACTCGATGTTGCTTTTAAAATAAGGTGATAATCAAATGTTTTAGCACGTAACGAAGTAATTTTACAGTTACGTCCTCCGGCGAAGCACGAAATTTTATGAATTATTTTAATGTTAATGAACTGCCTAAAATATGTAATGTAAAATGGCTGCCTCCGTGGTCTAGTGGGAACAGCATATGGCTGCGTGAAACGGAGATGGTGGGTTCAAACCCGCGGGAAACGTCACTTTGTGCGATTGTTCCTAGTATGGTTAGGACATTGGAGGCTAACCTATTTGTTCAAAAATAAAGATAATTTATTTATTCAAAAATAAAGACGATTTATTAGCTATCACGGAAACAGGATGTAATGCATCAATTAATGATGCCGAACTTATTCCCCCTGAGTACCAAATAATACGTTGTGACCGAGGATGGTCGAAAGCAAGGCGGTGTATGCTTAATAGCATCTCCTGAATATGAATTACGCAGTATTCCGATCCCTGATGCTATTGAAATTAAATCTTGTTGTTTTGAAATGGTTTGTGCATCAGTTTTATTAAGGAATAGGTTTTTATTCGCTTGTTGTGTAGTTTATATTCCACCGAATGCTCATATTAATGAGTATATGATAATGTTTTGTATTATCGAAAAGATATGTGTAAAATATCATAATAATGTCATTGTATTGGGAGACTTTAACTTGTATTCAGCTAGTATGGATGTTAGTAATTACTATGAGTACTTTTTGTCCTTTTGTGAGTTCAGTCAAAGTAACAGCATACCGAATTGTAATGATAGACAGCTGGACTTAGTTTTAATCGGAGGTAGTGTGCGTGGCAATGTTTTGGTTAGTGAAACAGATGGCTTCAGACCAGTAGATGCCCACCATCCGCCACTGTTAATAACAATTTCCTCAATTAAACAAAACTTACAAACCGGAGAGAGTGAACAGGTGCCATATTTAATCGAGTGCGAATGGAATTTCAGAAAGGCCAATTTTCCCCTTTTGTATAACAGTTTTGCAAATATCGATTGGAGTGATTTGTATATGATCAAAAATCCTGACGAGGCTCTTGATTTGTTTTATTACAACATTGAAAAGGTTATTAACGATTGTGTTCCTAGGAAAATTCAAAAGGTTACCAAGTTTAAGTATCCTACGTGGTATACTGCTGATATTATATCGCAAATTCGGTTAAAAAACAAATTACATAAGCAATACAAAAAGAGCAAGTCTAAAAAAGTATATGAGGAATTTGCAAAGTGTAGGACTGAGGTAAAAAAGGCAGTTGAACATGCTCACAATAGATATAGGGATTGTGTGCAGTCAAAACTACAAAGCGACCCAAAATCTTTCTGGCAGTTTGTCAATTCAAAGAGGTCCGACGTAAGTAAAAGATGTCTGGTTAAGGATGGCAATACTCTTACAAAGGTGGAATGTGTCAAGGAGTTTGCCGAGTTCTTCAGCTCAGTGTATTACCCAGAGCAACCAGTACTGGATGTAAATTTGGCAAGTACATCGGGGCAAACTAGTGCAGCAGAGTGCATGTGGATAAGCTGCAGCTGGAGGATGTAAGGCGAGCGTTGGTCAAACTAAAACCGAAGCATTCCTCAGGACCGGACGGAATTCCACCTTTCGTGTTTAGGGACTGCTGCGGAGTGCTAGAGGAGCCGCTTAGGCATATCTTTAACACTTGCCTTGAAAATAATTTATTTCCGGAGCGGTGAAAGTTAACACGGGTAGTCCCGGTGCCTAAGGGGGAGGTGGTCTTAATATATGCAACTTCAGGCCAGTAGCTGTTTTAAATACGCCAGCAAAGTATTTGAGTCCGCTTTATATCACATGATATACTTCCAAGTAAGGACCCAACTTTCTGAAGCCCAACATGGGTTTCGTCCGGCACGTAATACTGCAAGCAACCTGTTGCATTTAATGACTCAGTTAGTGCCAGCATTGGACTCTGGAGCACAAGTAGATGTCGCATACTTTGACTTCCGGAAGGCATTTGACACCGTTGATAACGATGCTTCTCAGTAAACTGGCTGCAGCGGGCTTTACTCCAAAAACTCTGTCATTCTTTGCTAGTTATTTAAAAGACAGACAGCAATATGTCGATTGGGCAGGCCAGAAATCAGACCTTTACTATACCCGGTCAGGCATAAGTCAGGGAAGTAATTTGGGACCTCTGGAGTTTAATCTTATGATTAACGATCTGCCAGATGTCGTCAGGGAGTCGGTATGCCTTCTTTTCGCAGATGATTTAAAATTGTCAAAAGTAATCCGGAATGCAACTGATTGTGATAGACTGCAGGAAGACATAGATAGGGTAGTGCAATGGAGCCGTGAAAATAGACTGCTTTTTAATTTTTCAAAGTGCTCGGTTATGTCGTTCACATTATCCAAGCAGCCGATCATCTACGCTTATAAGGCAAATGGAGTCTCGATGTGCAGAGTGACAGAGACAAGAGACCTTGGCGTTATTTTTACTCCCAACCTTAATTTTCGTAACCACATCATTAAGATTTGCAAGAAGGCGTACCAAAATTTAGGATTTATATTGCGTCATGCTAGAGAATTCACGAATCTCCATGCAGTGCGAGCTTTATATGAGGCTCTGGTAAAAAGTCATTTAGAAAGCAACACATTTATTTGGTCACCATATGAAAATAAATACAAATCCATGATAGAAAAAATTCAAAATAAATTTGTACTTTTTGTATCATAAACTCTATGGCGTTTATCCATTCTATCCTCTAATGTACCCAACCTTGTTTGTATTAGGAATGGTTGGTTATAATAAACTAGAAGTACGACGTAATCTTACCTTAGCCGTGTATTTGTTCAAAGTAATAAGGGGGAGGGATTGCAACCAGGCTGTGCTACAGACGATGACGCTGTGTGTACCAGACCGGTACGTCTGGCGACGTCGGCTTCCTCCGTTATTTGCTGTTCCGCAAGCCCGGACTAATATATTGAAAGAGGCACCACTAACTAGAACGTTGCGTACGCTTAATGAAGTAGCCAAAGCTATTGATTTGTTTAGTTGCTCTTTGACTGAATTCACCAAGGTCACATCATTTGTTTTATGCTATAATTGATTTCTTTTTTAATTTTATTTTTCTTAGGTTATATTGTTATTTAATGTTGAAATGATTTTGTGTAATATTATAATTGTCTACGCTATCGCATTGGGGAAACCTGTAATGTTAGTCGTAAGATTACATGTAAATAAATAAATAATTCCGTGCATTGGAGCGCACGTTAAGCCGTCGATTCCGGCTACAATAGGATAGTAGTTGGTAACATCCACCAATCTGCATTGAGATCGCGTGGTGTATTAGAACCGCGCAGTGGGCCTTTATAGGCTATGATACAAAACTTTCTTCCCTATCCAGTCGCGGGAAGATCTGTGCCTTGTTGTCCAGCGAACATTAACAAGCTAGTTAAATGATTAACCCATTGAACGCCGGGAATCCAGACACAATAGAGAATCTTTTGTATCTGGCGCCTTAGGGCGTCATTGGCGGTCGAAGGTTTAAATGAAATAATATTTTGATATAGAAATAACTTGTTTCCTGTGCCAATGTGAAGTATTATTCGTCACTTCGGTGTCACTTCTATTTCAAAGTTGATACTTGCAATCGTTACCAGCCATGCTCTTAATATCATAAATTAAATCTTTATATCATAAATTGTACGTATTTTGGATACTATCTGCAAACCAAAACAGTATTTTCGAATTTGCACATACTAATTGTGATGAAAAGAAAAATAAAGATCTGCTACTTAAAATTTTGATTGAATGACATAAAATATATTCAAATCACCATGTGATACGGTAACGATACACCTTGATGCTGGCCTGTCCGCACCTATACAGCAAAAATCATGTTTAATTATGCCATTAATGTTTTTGTCACTGCGTTTTCTAAATACGGATGAGATGAGACTCAAAGTATGAGAGACCATGCTTGATTTCTATGATGCATTGTACCAATGGGCCGGCTCTGATGGAGTGGTACCTTAACATGAACTTAAAGCTGAGTGTTACCATACTTACCTTTCACATAATTACGGCGAGTTTGATCAAGTATGTTTTAAAAAACAATATTCAGTGAAGTTGCTGGAGGCCCAACCCTTATCTACGTAAAGCCTTTCGCCCACCCTTTTCATGATGGAATAGTCACTCATCCTTTAGAGTTACTTACGATTTTATTGAAATTTATCGGGTAGTGTTAATTTGGTGGCCTACCATTGCATTAGTTGCATGACTTTCTCAATCCGCCATCAAATATTCAATATATATTATATTAATATTTGCATAACTTTCTTTCTCAGCCCATTACGGGTACCAAGCTACCCGTAAGGGGTATATAGGTCTTAGGCGTCCACACAGGGCCAGTGCGGATTGGCCGACTTCACGCGCAACCTTTGAATTTCTTCGGAGGCGTACGCAGGCACCTCACGATGGTTTCCTACCTTATGAGCGTTGAATAAACGTACATATAATTTCGAAAATTCTAAAGTACATTGATACGTGGCGGCACTTTCTGAATCAAAAGGCAACAGTTTGTCAACAATAAGCAATTGAGGCTTAACTTTCAAACAAATTCTTATCATGAGAATGGTAATGTACAAACATAGCAATAGAACGTTTATGGCTCCATAGTAAGGGTAAGCAAACGGCGACTTCACGCTGGCATTCGGCCTTTTCTTCAAGCCTAATAGCAACAATTAGACATCTGTCTGTTGCGGTCATTTAGGTTCGGTGAAATTGAGCCATAAATTAAGGCACCGCCTGACAGAAGTAGTTGGCATGGATTGATATACAACGTCCATCGAAGTGCACGCAGACGTCTGAATTTATTACCTTTATAAAATAAATTACTTTAATATCCCTTAGGTCTGGTCAAGTCCCACAGGCTTGGTGATGTGATAGTTTATTGTAATAAGTTACTGTTGTTGCACCAATTTTAATGGAACACGGTACAAATGAAAATTCGATAGCGTAAAAGGTATCGTAATATAAGTCCTATATTATTTTCTTTCTAGTCCGCATTATTGGGCTCTGATTTTTTATAAAATTAATAGGTATGACTTATGCACCTTATCTTAACTTACCCTTTAGTAACAAAACGTAATCAAAGGAATCCCCAGAATAAGGAAGTTATTATAAAAAATAATATTATGTAGACACTTGGATTGGGTTCCTTTATCATGTCTATTTAAAGCTTTGAGTTATGCTTTTAGTATAGAGGCGGCAAAGGCTGAAGATCCACAATACTAAAAATATTTTACATGCAGCAAGTTCCTTATGATTCCTTTTCAAAGTCAACTTCATTAGGATGGCCTTTGTTTTATTTTAAAACATTTTTTGCATCAAATCAAGCAGCTAAACAATATAGACACAGATTTCAATCGTATGGTGTCTAGAGCATTCCATTTCTATCATCGTTAAATTGTTTCAATTTGCGTTACTGCAATAATCACCCAGCTCGAAGGAATTCGATCTGTGAAGCGAACACAAATGCGCATCCCAGTTGTGCATGCACCATAATGCTACATTCTAGCCTAGATTTACCATTTCATTGGAATGTTGTGTGTAATTAATTATCTGGGTAATATGTCTTCATTATTTGTAAGCGATTTCTTTACCCACAAATATTTTCAAATAACCAAGTTACAACGGAAAGCTAAGCTTTGGGTCTCACTTAGAAATAAAATCAGAGTTAGTAATTAAGATTGGTGAAGTGTAAGGCTGATAGTTGCATTATCTTTGTAAGGCAACGTAATAATAAAATTATCTTATAGTAGAAATAACCCATAACCTAGTTAACCGATACGTTAGAAGGTGTTTTGAAATGAGATTGAAATCATTCTAAAATAATCTCAGTCTAGTGGTTTTAAGTAGGTACTTGAGTATGTTTTAAATCATGTGAACATAAAATAATTATTAGTTGGCTTTTGCTTTGACTTTGAATGTACTCGTGAGTAACTAATAGTGCTGAATACATGAAAATTTGCTAAACTTTGTTCCCAAAGTTTATATTGCGTGTGCAAGACAAGTTAAGCTGTTATTTAATTACTAGATTAATCTTACGTATATTATCTCAATTAAAAATCATTAACTATATTAATTACCGTCTGGGATCAGAACTAGCGTCATTTCATAAGCCAGGGTCAGATATTATTAATGGAATTATTTCTTTAAGTTTTCAAATGTTAAAAGTGTACAGAACGGTCAGGACGCTCACCTGATGGTATGTGATACTCCTAACCATGACATAGTGACATTGAAGGAGACCAACAACTGATAAACAGTTATTATTCTCCATCAATGGCGTACTGCGCCCGACACCTGAGACAACAGATGTTAGGTCTCTCATACCCGGTAATTTCACTAGCTACAGTGCCCTCATCCCGAAACCAAAAGTGCACAACACTCTTGTTTCACGGGACAATATCTGGCACTGCGATAGCACCTACGACGACTCAGTATCGAGACTACCACCTAGAAAAAGTGCTTATGTAATACACATATACAAGTAATTAAACACTAACGCATTAACCCTGTTAAGAAAGAGCAGTGCTCAATCTATGTCAACGTAAAATAGTAGACTCAGCGACAACGACACGGAGTTTCATTCCAATTTCCTTCGGATTAGTCGGTGTTGTGACCAATACCAAAGAGCTTCTTTTCCCCTCTATGCTACGTATAAAATTGGCTTAAAAGGGACGTTTGTTCACTGTAGAGAGCTCCCATTACGTTAGTTGCTTGCACGCGATGCGTTACTCGTACAATCCGTTTCCGCTAACGAATTTCAAAGCGTGAGTACAAAGATACATAAATGCTGGATGTTCAAATAGGCACGTGGCAGAGAGCTGTAAGAAAGAATGAAAAAAAAGATTCATATTTGAAGCGATATTATAATTCCACCATGAGACCAGACGTTTTTGATAACTGAGAGGACACCAGACTCTGGTGATATACCAAAAAATAAGCGCAGCCGATAACGACTAATAAAGAATGTAAAGTTAAAATCCAATTTCATTAAAAATACTCAGTCATAATTATTACTTTATTTCTCATATCTTAGGGTGTAAGTATCTTATACCAATCTGCAATAACCCTACAAATAAAAATCAAAAGTGTTTATTCAGTTTAGGTACATTGGAGGATGCCCACCCCAAAGATAAATTTTAATCAATTAAAACCAACCACATGGATTATGAAATATTATGGTTATTTTTCCTTTCAACATTTAGGTGATTTTTCACGGCCACACACAACATTTTGAGTCAATGTGTGTGTGTGTGTGTGTGTGTGTGTGTGTGTGTGTGTGAACAGCGAAAAACTTAAGACAATACCAAAAACGACAAGACCCAATGTCTGAATACCATAACACGATAACTTATTATAATTATCTCTCTCTCTCTTCGACCTATCGCAGACCACTCCTTCATTATAATAAAATTATAATGAATACTCGTAATTCATTCCATCGAAGTGATCCGACGTTCTTAACAGCATTTCACTTTCAACGTTTGTTGTGTTTCAATTACACAAAGTATTTAAGTTTTCAAGGACAGTTATTGTTTCCTTTACATCCGTGAGTGACTCATCGCGAGCTAGGGGATTCCACTAATTCTCCTTTAAGTTGTGGATTCAGAGTTAGATACTTAATAGATGCCTATCTCAAGGACGAAAGGCTTATGCGTGTGAATGCAAGATGGAGAATGTTCAAATACGACAGTTTTGCAACTTAATCCATGAGTCTGTTTTAAGACATTCAATGTTACGCAATCGTCTGGTCGTTTTTACCGGTACGATTAGCTTGGTAATAAATTACATTACAGTACTGTGTATTTGCCTTCTGGGACATTCTGTATTTTTTATGTATATTACTAAATGAAGGACTCATGATCCATAAAATATCTTAAAATCACCATCGAATGAATGTCTGAGTGAAAACAAAACGTTAAAATCGAAATGTTGCATTCATAAATTTCACAAGATATGGCTTTATCGCCATTCGATTATTTACTATGATTTACATATTTATATTAAGTAATTTAAAAAGTCTGTTACAAGTCAATGGACTAAAAGTAATAGCTTATATATAATTCTTCATACAAGTAATCAACAAATCAAATTAAAGCAATTTTTAATAAATGCATGCTTTTATAACTTGGAGGAGTATTTCAGCAACAAAAAGACCTAAACCTTTTTATAGTGCCCATCATAGCTTTTTGGAATAATTATTATATTATAAATAAATAAATATTATAAAATTGGTAAGATATCTACCAACTTAAAAATGATTTCGTTTACTCAATATAAAATATTTATATAACACTTTACTACTATGTCGAATTAATATAATTATATCTAATGTTAAACGTATACGGCGCTCTGAAACTGTAGCCTTAGTTTTAAATACTAACAATGTTGCAATGCCCTGACAGGGTCATGTTGAGAAACCTGTACTAATATTATAAGACCATTGTTAACCAACATGCGCAATAAATGAAATATGAATATGAACATTTAATAAAACTTTTTCAATGCTCGGTCTTACGTTCAGAAACCTGTACTAGTAATATTATGAATAAACCAACATGACATTTATATATTCTGACTTAGTTATATAATCTCTATCTATGAATTCTAAAGTGTTAATTGCTCGTACCCTAAACAAAGTATTAAAATCCCGAAATAATTCAATCATAAAAATATTTCCATAATTTTATAAATGTTTTATTAAAACCAAATACAGTTATAAATAAATGTTATCAGCAATCTGAAACTGTATTTTCAGTCAAAAAACATCGCAAATTTGTAAGTAAATAGTAAAATAATCTTTTTCTTAAATTTACGCTTTTATTTCCGGTTTTTTCTTTTATATTTTTGCAATTAAAACAGTATTATTTTTAGTCAAAGCAAAGGTTAACAATGGCAAGAAATGTGAACACACTTATTTTCTCTAGCGTTTTCTAGTCGTCGGCTCATGGCCAGAGGGCTACGGGATAACATTTGCCAAGACACGGTCTTCATTTCTGTCAAATCGTCTACTCCAACACCCAATAATATATTATAAAAAGATACGAGTCTTAAAGCTACGTCAATACATACTTTATACACGTGTATAAATCGTGCTACTCAATCCTTTTATTGGTATGCCAAGAAAAACTTACCGGTCTAACTTCTTTGTTTAACCTTTCGTTAAATATAAACAAAACAACCTATCAAAAAAGGTTTCACCCTTCATTGGCATCAAACTCCTCGTCGAGTATGAATAAGGAAACTTCCAAAGTATCCAAAGTTCATATAAAATTTCCATTCAACCCATGATCGAGCAAAGTTTTAATCAAAACCGGTTTACACGTATTTTTGGTACTTTCTTATAGACAGATATTCAGAATGGTTGGCAAAAACGTTGGAATTAAAAAACTTGGTATATTTCTCAAATATTTTAAAACAAATTCTGTTATATTTTAATTCGGCACAAACTTTTCATGTTACCTCCTTTGTATATGTGGCTTTATTATTCTAACTTATTTGGCAATTACTCGACAGGTAGCGAAGTGCCGTTGATGGTACCCAGTGGATAACTTTATACATCATCATCAGCTCATTAAACGTCCCCACCGAGGGGCACGAGCCTACAAGTATAGGGTGTGCAGGCCTTAGTCGTCCACGCGGGCCCAGTGCGGATTGGACGACTTCACACACAACCTTCGAATCTCTTTGCAGGCGTGCATGAAGGTTTCCTCACGATATTTTCCTATACCGTAAGAGCGCCGGATAACGTACATATATTTTCGAAAATTCGAAAATACATTGGTCGTGTCGGGATTCGAACCTCAGCCCTCCCGGTAGGAAGGCGACAGTCCACACCACTGAGCCACCGACGCTCTCGAACTTTATACATATAAATTAAATTGGAGTGTCTGTTTATAATATCCAAATAATAGATTTTACTCCATGCATATAAATGTGTATACGGAGCATACACCAGAATTACGTTATTGAAAATTTTTGTCCACAAGTCCGTTTGATCCATTAAATAAAAAACATTTTAAATATATCAACGACGGATCAATAATGTCGTAGTAAAAGTTTAAGAACTTTATTTATTTTCTTACTTTTAAATAGATCTCGTTCTATTATGTCGCCAATCAGTGGGAAATGTCCCCTCCTTTTCATTTTTAAGGAATATTAATAGGAAATAAATTGTTGAAATCATTTTCCTTCATTTAAAAAATAACAAAATGTGACGCCTTTTGAATGTCGCTTTTCTTATTTTAACGGCCATTTAATAAGTTAAGTATTCATCATATTTCAGGTATCATATAAAATTACCATTCAACCCATGATCGAGCAAAGTTTTAATCAAAACCGGTTTACACGTATTTTTAGTATTTACTTATAGACAGATAATTACAATGGTACAATATGATATAAGTATAAAATATAAAAATACAAAAAAAAATGAATTTAAATACTAATACTACGAATATATTTCTATATGGTGGATACATAATATATTGAGAGAATATAATTCATAAACTCATCATAAATTCTAGTTCATAACCACGCAATCCGCGTCACATCAAAAGTAAATAGACGTAATTTTCGTCACTGAGTTTAATCAGTTATCGCAGGAACAAAGTCACGGTCAATTCCCTATCAACAATACGAACGTTATTAAACAACCCCCTTCACCCCCTACTTCCAGCGTTTGTTCTAATTTAATAAAAAGCAGCGCCTAATCAAATTAATAAACGTCAAATTGACGTCGCGAACGCGACGCCCGCGGTCGCAACCAAATCGAATTCGACGCCTGATTAACCGGCGCGGGCGTAATGGCGACATACGGGAGTGTATCTAAAATGACACTGATACTTTGAGTGCGCTTAGTAGCCTGCTTCCTCAGATAAACAATAAATTAACTAGATGCAGAATCTGACTCAAAAAGTGACCGCGGCAAAATGATAGCCATCCGTCAGTTGAGCAAATTTTCATTCATAATCACGTTGCTCGCTACATGTCATAGTGACGTTGTAGTACTCTGGTGCTTTTAATTCTTCACCCTTTGTAATGACGCCTTAAGGTCAAAATTTGTTGAATAATTTTATGTCATAAATATAAAATGTGTCAAGCGGCTCGGACATTTTTTGGTTGATATTTCGTCCGGATTCGGTATTGTCCACCATTCGCAATAAAATACCAAACCTTATTTTCATAAAAGTGCACTTTATTTTACATGTCGTTTCATTGATCACTTTTGTTTATTTGCAATATTCTATTTTTAAATACACTGAAATAATATATATAGGTCAATTGATGATAGTGAGCATGATACGTCACGTTTCAATATCTCATACAAAATATATGGAAACGTTCCTTTTTGACAGTTCATAAAAAGTGCGTCAACGATTAGTGGTGTCAACTACCCAATTGTGAATCTAGTTATTTTATTGTTATATAAAGCCTACTCCACAATAAGTTAATATCCAGCGGCATGCATACAGCACCATCTTATGCTTCTGGTTCAATTTAAGTGAGAAACTTTGTTCTAATATAAATACTAAACCAAATATATATATATATATATACATATTTCAACATCATCATCATCGGACTATAACGTCCCATTGCAGGTACATTTGGAGGACTTGATTGTTTTTTTTGTAATGATACATATAAGACCGAAAATAGTATGGCTGATTTATGCAAATAAATGTTTTATTATAGTTATTATTTCTTGTCTGTTAAGTAATGTTATTTCTAGTCTGTTAAGTAATGATATTTCTAGTCTGTGTTAGGAGTTCACGATTCATAGACCGGCCTTTGAAGCTTGCGTGGGGACATGGGTCCAACACGTAGAGGCTTTGTGGGACAGAATAATGAGTTGTGATGTGTACACCGAGCGGCCATTCGTTCTGGCTGCACCATGGGAGTACACACAGAGCGAGCACCCAATCAATCGATAACTAGACCAATCTAGTTATCGATTGATTGAGACAACGGGTCGTCTGCCAAATGTCACAATCTGGAAAATTGTGGCAGACGGTGACTCGCCACCCGCTAAATAAGCAACCACTATGCGGCGTACTGCCTGGGATGCAACACCGGCGCTGGTGGCAAGAGGTGTCCAGAGGTACACACGTTTGAAATTTACCAAACACTATCTAGACCAATTCTAACCACTTTAGCCCGTGTTCAAGAACAAGACCCAAGCGTTGATCTTCACTTAAGTGACAAAAGGATGGCGCTCTATACGATAAAGAGCACCATCCCGTTCTAACTCAATTTAAATAAACATCAACGTTGAGTCTCGTTCTAGAATACGGGCCTTAGACTGTAATAATAGCAAAAAACTAAAATAAATTAATAAAAAATCCTGTGGCTCTGCAAAATTACGATCCGTATATTTACCATAAAGATTGAATGCCTTGATTGCATCATATTTTATTAAAGAAAATAAATGAATATCGCAGTACACGTTGTAATTTTAAACCCAATTTACAAGTTTAAATGGACTTCGCGGTAAAAATAGTCTGTGCCTCATTTTGGAATCAACGTTTTGGATAATACTCATGAACGGAAATTAATGTTCCACAATATTTTAATTACCTTTTGTTCATAATCTTTAATGACAAAATGTATGACTAACCTCTGGATAGTCAGCAACACGATTTGAACCATGGGTTTAAACTTAAAGAACTATGATCCTTTAGCAGGGAAGATGATTTGGCAGTGACTCTTCCATTAAAAAAAGTCGTGTTTTCGTTTATAATGCAGGATAATTTTATGTAATAATAATTTTTTTTTTTCAATATAATTTGTTTTTCGTTGTTCAGTGCCCACTATTACACACTAGTCTAGTGCACACTTGGCTATTGCTTAGTTTGAGGCTAGATGGCGTTGTGTGAATATCAGTGGATATTTATATTTATAATATTTTAGTGCTGGTTTTCAAATATTTATATATTTGATGGAAAGTAACGTTACGATCGTACGTCTAGTAAAATCTATTCACTCGTGAAATGGAAGCCTTAAGCTATACATATCGGGAAACACACATAAACTCAATATAAGTAAATATGGAAGCATCTCGTGCTTGGTAGAGAAATGTCTTGTTGTCTTTATTAGGTTCTGCTTCCCAAGCGTCAAGTTGTCTGATTAAAAAATAGTGACGTCAGAATGTAGTCGATAAAATTCAGAGATGCTTGCACATGTACAACGATACTCAAGACTGGATTCTACGAAACATATAAATGTCTTGATTAGGAATTTTTGACTCTAAGGTCTCTGGATCTTTATGCTACACGTTGGTATTTGGCACTGTTGTCCTGGAAGTGTGATTGAAAATATTGAATGTAAGATTGCACGTGTGCTATATACATATTGTGCAGTGTCGTGAATTATTTTCTTAACCTTGCCATCATGCCTAGTTTCTTTGAGAATATTGGTACTAAGCGATAGTTAATGTTTATTTCTGTGAAAGATTACACCAATATTTAATTATAGTTAATATTTGTTTCTGTGAAAGATTACACCTGAAAACAAAGTTAATTTCATCATGAAATCCGAGTGCATATGAAGTTATAACTAGGAAAGACAACACATTGCTGTAAATTAAACCCATCTATTACGGTTTCTTACCACTGAAGTAGAATTAAGAAAGAAAGTTTCCCTTGTCGTGTCACGGCGTGAATTAGGGTACTTTTAATTGACGTGTGCTACTTACTTCTAATGTCTCCATTTTCCTTTTGGCCCGGCGACTTTGACCTGTATCTAAAGGCACGGAACGGATGCACAACCGTGCTGTGCTTTTTCTTGTTTCCAATTTCAAATTGACATAGTACAAAATGAGACTACGTGCTTCTGTTGTATTTCACTATTAGTTTCAATATTGTCAGTTCTTATTATAATTTTCCATAACCCACTGCTGAAAAAAGTATCTATCCCTAATTATTTAATAATTAAGCCTTGTTCTGTTTTGGCAGTTTGCTAGAGCCGCATCCATCGCATCGTTAAAATAATGTTAAAGTTTAGGTTGAGTGATATTTTATTGAGTATGACTTCGTTTGTTGACAATGATATAAAATATCACTGTCAATAAACGAAGACTTTTAAATATTTGGATATAATCATTTTTTTATTCATGATGGGCTTGCTATTGAGCACAGACTACGAGTATCTGGTGAAGAGACGTATTCTAAGATTTTTTTAATCGAACAGGAGACAAACATGCATATGGTTCACCTGATGGTATGTAATCACCGCTCATGAACATTGGCAAGATCAGATGTCCCAGATATTGCCAGCTAGATAGCCCTTTAAAAGAGTTTACGCAGAAAAAGCCTTTTCACTCATCTTGGGCAAAATGGGTACACCTATGTTCAGCATAAGCCCGCGATGCAACTACGAGAGAGACAGATAGATAGATATAAAACTCTGTGAGAACGGATTGCCTCTAGAATAACACATAATTATGTTATACGCCTACGTAACAGGTTAATTCATTGATTTATGTATCGCCGAGATTAACCATAGAAAACCACCATTACCCATACCGTACAAGCAATGAATCAAAATCAAGACCTACCTACGTGAGCAGCCCGCACTGAACTCGAGAATTGCGAACGTTTCTCACTATGAGGAATCCCCGCCCAATGATTGATGCTCTAAGCATTAATTAATCTTGCTCAACTCACTTCGACCCTGCTGGCTTGATTACGCCCCACCGCTTGAAATATTTGTCTCTCAATACGACAATCATAGTGAAAAGCATCCGAAATGGGAGTACTCTGAATTCGAGGATGGCTCTATTAATTTCGTACTGATTAAGTGTATTGATAGGGATGTCCGTCGGTTCGATTGTAGGCGTGTAACATTAGTTTACACGGAACGTATTTACGGAATTGATCATGCCGCAGGTTTACACTGTTGTAGGCATAGGAAGTAAAGAAATTAAACTGGGACTCGTATTTATATTTGACGACCCATGTGGTGTATTGGTTGAGGCGTCGACTATAACTTAGGGTTCCGGGTTCGATCCCAAGGCAGTACAAATATTTGTGTGCATGGACATGTCTGTTTGTATAAGTTACTATGTATAATATGTATGTGTTTACAAAACAAGTATATCAGTACGTCACAGACTAATGCTTTGTTAGGGCTAGATGGCGCTATAAGAATGGCAGTGGATAGCGTCGTGCGTAGCGCGGGTGGATAGTCACAAACAATAATTGATGAATCTATAGTCTACGCGCGTGCTACAACTTTGAGCGGATAATAATTATTATTAATAAGTCGATAATTAATAATACATATTCATATTAGTAATAATAGTTTCCAACATGATACTATGTACCAAAATCTGATATTACTAGGTAAGATGAATGAAAAAGAGCGTGAATGCGTGTCGGCTGCTAGATAGTGTTGAGGCATAATATAATTTAACTGCTCATTGGCTGATGTGTCACTTACCATCACGTGAGCAAATAAGTCTCCCGTTCACTTCATAACAAAAACGTACAACGTAGATATTATATTCATTAAAATTATTCATACAAACACTAATAATAACTTTTCGTTATTGTAGGTATCTAAGCATAAAGCAACGAGTAGCCTAGAGCCCTAGAGTAAATATTTACTCTGAGCCTAGAGCTATTTGATCTATTTTATTCTATTCCTAATGAAAACATTAGTTAATTTTTGTTAAATTCTTTTAACATGAATTTCAAGTGTATGAATAACGAATATTAAACAAATTTGATGTTTTATTATTTTGTGAAAACT
Source organism: Leucinodes orbonalis (assembly GCA_019425675.1). Classification (NCBI taxonomy): domain Eukaryota; kingdom Metazoa; phylum Arthropoda; class Insecta; order Lepidoptera; family Crambidae; genus Leucinodes; species Leucinodes orbonalis. Next base: position 68,729 of record PQWD01002981.1, on the reverse strand, counting down.
GGCTCAAGGTGTTCTGTGTAATTTTACCAAATAAAGGTTATAAGTGTCAATTGCTAGTCTGGTTTACTGGTGATAGGTTGTAAAAAGTTATGCAATAAAGTTTCATTGCTTACCTTTTAATGTTTTTATAATTTTGTTTATTTAAATAATTCTATCGCATTCCTCTGCTGGATAAAATCTCCCCGCAAATATCCCGGTCCTCCGCTTTTCTCATCTAGCCTAAACCAGCGACCTTTCGCAAGTCGCACATGTAAAAATAGCGCTCTTCTTCAATGTAAAATACATATATTAAGTTGTTAAATCTCACCGCCAACTTATAGAGTTGATCGTCGTGATCAATTCAAATTATAAATAAACAAACCACCCAGGTTTTCATAACTATGCATTTCAAATAAAATATGCATGCACGAACTTACCTATTTGTAATCGTATGTGCGACAGAAAAAATAAATTAGTACGCACCTCAAGGGAGTTACTGTATACCACATATATGTGAAAAGTGTGATAGACGCATAGCATTTTTGTTAGAAAAGTTAACTATCTATACTAACGATCAGGTAAATAAGTGAATAAACCGTCACGAGTATTCAATAAAACACCCAGTACAAATCTCATAGTACAAGCGTAGAAAATAATTTTATGTCTCTTTATTCATATCAGCGCTTTCGGTAGTAAAATTTATTTAACTACTAATATATTATATCTACACATATACCTACAAAATACGTTAACGCGTCATTCAACAAACACCGAGTGTGAATTTCAGTGCTCTCACCTGTGTCCCCGGATACGTTCTGTAAATGAATGACAAGCTTTGTTAATTATATTCCTGCCTATTAACAATAGGCTGTGCTTGTATATAAACAGCTCTTACAAACATTGAGCAATATTGAGAGTATTAAATATCTTATATCAGATTCAACAACTTTAATACTCAATGGTTTGATTTACAAGTTTAACTCTTAATGAACGATGTATCATATTCATTTTACCTTACCAGCAAAAGAAGATATTGAAATTCGAGGTATCTACTTACTCTGCCTTTAGTAGATTGAAAAAGTTCGTAAGTTTATAGTATCTAGTTTTAAGGTAAAGTATATATGTCATCAAAGACCACGTTATGATACCGTAGATCGTCTTAGGAAGCATAGCATAGGACATGCTCCAGGTCAAAGGACCATCTTGTGAAAAGAAGCTGGTTCATTCTAGACAAGGAAAGTCTTTCTCAAATAATGTGAGACACTCTTCACATGTGAACCTCAATGGCTTTGAACGAGCTTACATAAGACACAATATTAACGGATATTTTCTTCTGTGAGACAAGTATAGGTATGAATATATGTTTCTAAGTATATGTGTAAACGTAGCTCTAAGATCATTACGTGTTCTGATATGCAGTTCAAGTAGCCTCAAAAAATGAATACTGGAATCTAAATGTCGCTACTTTCATATCCGATAGCCTAACTTCATTCTGTATCCGCTATACAAGTACTCCCCATTTCTTCACAACTCTGTTTAATGTAAAAGGTGCATAAAGTGATAAGAAAATATAAGATTACACTTTAATTTTATTTTTTATTTTTGACGTATTGTGAATAAATCTTTACCTTTTTATATCTTTATATTTTTATGTACACAAAAGGATTGTTGTTTAATTTCTAAAATTTTCTTTGACGAAATATGAAGAATATTCTAAACAATAATTTTTTTTAAATGATTAATAAACACCTCTTCTTATGTTAAAAACCGGAACCTCCTTGAGTTTCCTGGCAATTTTAAAGAAAAGAAAGTATCGCTTTGCGAATAACAAGTCTCCGAGGCCACTTGCAACAAAGTTTGGGAGCAAAACAAAACTTCTTCAAAAAGGTCGCAGTGGACATTATCAAAAGACAGTGTCTATTCAACTTTTAGTATAACAAAAATATCTTTAAGGTACCAAGTTTGTTTATAAAAAATAATTTCGTTGCTACCAAGTATGAGGATTTTATTTAAATTTAAATGAATTTCTAGATAACATTAATCAACAACACTTTTTGTATCACATCCTGTAACTACAAAAGTAGACCCATATTTCAAAGGAAAATAAGATAAAAGTTTTGACAACAAAACCAAATTTTAGCCAATTTTTTGAACTGGCCAGTGTACTTGGTTTGAAACCCAGCGGTTTTTTCCTAGAACCCCTTTAAAAAATATACAGTATTCGTTCATGTGTAATTTTTTTGCTACAACTGGTATTCCTGGGATTTAATAATATTAACATTGACACCAACAAATCGTAAAATAATAATTGATTAACGGTGAAACGATAAAAATAACTTCTGTGGGTCGTTTTATGAAGACATATATTTGATGATTAATTAAGATGATTATCGCACTTTAAGGACGTAATACTCATAAAAATTTATAGCAAACACAATGAAGCTGAATTGGACATTTGACATCCATTACCGTAAGAATAATAAAAGAAGGAAGCCATATTAACGATGGATATAATTCAAAAATTTTATGAGTTATAACTAACTAGTGTGTAACTATGCGCTTTAGTATTCTTATTGCATACAAGATTTGCCATACATGAATACTTTAAGATTTACAATTAAGCAATCCTATTAAAGTCACTGGCCTAATAACTAATAAACAAAATACTGAATCATTGTTAAAATCTTATTAAAAAAAATCAAAGTCTTTTATCATTATATCAATGATATCACTGTTAATAATCGGAACATAAAACGTGCATACCCACGACAAAAGTTCCGAATTGAATTTTACCAGTGTACAGTGGAATTCCCGCTTTTAATAAAATTTAACATTCACCAATAAAATACCCTAAACAAATAAATAGATATAGATTTAAAATAGTTGAGATAAGACCATTTTTCTTAAAAATATCTTTATGATAATTAACGAGAACGCCGAATAAAGATAGCCAACAAATAACTCATCTTCATTTTGATTCAGGGTCCCGCTAACATTATGCAATTAATGCGAGTAGCATTTCTCATGGCATGCAAATTTCAAGCTATACATTGCGTTATATAGTATATGTAGTGACTTCATAGACAGTTTTCTCAATGTAACCTCGACATGGCAACGATTCTGTGTCGGGTTGAACTTTACGAATATTGTAAACTGTCCCCTACACTTCAATATTAGGACGGACCCTGAATAAATTACATGACACATAAACTTAATGTATGCAGATTATCACGTCCATTTTGCCAAATGGTTAGAATTTGATGAACTCGTCAACGGGGTTCAAAAGTCTGTAGAACAATCTAACAGCGGATACGAGTATTAATGTTAGAAGTTTAAAAATTTTTAAACTTCATAATTGATATGGTGGCGATAAAGTATATAAAGACAAGGCACTTAACCCTTTGACCACCAGATATATCTTAAAGCGACATCTAATAGTTTTTTTCATTGTTTCTGGATTTCTGACCGACAAAGCTCAAAGGATTCTACTACTTTAGTAAACTTTAGTGGACTAGAGTCCACGACGATGCAATGCCTTCCTCATTAATAGTCCCCGAAACCCGCTGCGCTTGGTGGGCTTTATCCAGCAGTATACGTCATTGCTTTTGGAGTGCTACTAAATAATTTGAATTTTAATTGCGCATAATGAAAGAAATACCTGAGATTGAGGTAAACGCGCAAATGACCTTGTATATGCACTATAATTTTATTACCAACATGATTTTCATTCATCATGCAAACATTATCCACAACTTACCCAGCAAAATTGCATGTTCATATATCAGTTGATATAAACCTGCGATCCCAATGGCATAACATCCTTGTAAAGGGCGAAGGGATTATGTATACAAATCCAGAGTTATGGAATTAGATGAATTCCCGGGTTGTGTAATAGACGTGTAATAGACTTATAATTTGGGATATACCTCTATTTTAAAGTTAAACACCAGGCTGGGCAATGTTATACGATTATAAAATGTTCTGTGTAAAAGGAAAGGTACATTTTGAAATCAATTTGCCCTACAAATAAAACATTGTATAATATCAGTCCATCGTGGTGTTAATTATTAACATATCTAATACTGGACTTTGGGCTCCTCACTCATGAAGAACGGTTTTACCTTGATGTGCATGCTTTAACAGGTCCAATACATAGGTCAAAGTTAAATAAGTAAAATATAAACCCAATACAGAGCACGCACAGTATTGCCTTAAAGAGATTAGGATTTTACCCACCATGCTGGCCCAATGTAGATTGGTGAGTGAAAGTTAATGTTGAGACTACTATCTTTAAATAGTACGGCTACAATCATAAGATTTTAGATGCTGCATAACTTACATCAAAGCACAGGGCGACTGTCTGACACACGTTTGATGACGGACAGTTTCGATAGCCGCTTTAGCTTACCAGCTATGCCATCAAACTCATTTGTAAGTTACATAAGCATCGCAGCTTTCTATATTCTGAAAAGAACAATAAAGAACTAAAATAAACTTGCAACACTGTAAAAGTGATCCACAAACGGATAACATTTGTTCGTATATTACAAGAGCGCAGGTGGCCCTCTGACCTCTGGGTGTAGTTTTGCAGGATTGAAAAACAAAATGGGGGTCAGAAAGCACTTAAGGTCGCCATAAAATCGACCTCTTATCTCCCTGAATGGCTGACCCGTCGTTATTTTGCTATATTATCATCTAGAGGCCATGCATACTCAAATTATCGTTTTTTGTCAGGCTGTCTTGAGATCTTTCCAAAAACGGAGTAATTCATGTTTGACTGAACTTCACTTCAAGCGTTCTGTTGTTAAATAAAGGATGAATTTTGATCGCTATTTGATCTAGAACTTTAGGTTTCTAATCCCGACAGAACCGATGTCGTAGTGAAAGCTTACAATTCTGAGATAAGTTATGATTAAAATCATGTTATCAACACTGAGTCGTCTAGGTAGATACCACTGCAGTGCCAGATATCGTCCTGTGAAATAGGAGTGTTTTGCACTTCTGAGTTTCGGGATGAGGGCACTGAAGCTAGTAAAATTACCAAGTATAAGAGACCTTACATCTGTCGTCTTGGTTGGCGGCGCACAGGGTACTCAGTCCACACGCAAGGTTTTGGATTGGAATCCCACGGAGAGACCCCAAAGTGCAAGTGCCATTAGTGCAATTTTTCCCAGTTAGTAAAGGGACTGGCGTCTAATGAATTGATTGTCAGAAAAGTAAAGTTGTAGTAAGTTGTCAGTTTGGTTCCGACTTTTGGAGAGCACGGCAAGCCACCGGTCCCGCCTACAGTCATAGGATAGTAGTCATTTGTTTCTGATGGCTGCTGTTTACAGCCAAACCTACCATAGCTGTACCCTGCAATGCAACATTATAGGATTATGATAACTACAGCCAAAACATCAACTCGGTCAAAGGTAGAAGTTAAAATATATTTTTTTACTTTTTTAACAGATGTAATTTTAACCCTTCATCTTACATAAAGGTTTTTAAAATTCACTGGTTTTGGACTCTATAATAAGTGAATTATATTCAAATCCCGCCACGTACCAATGTCTTTATGAATTTTCGAAATTATAATGTGTTCGTTATCCGACGCTCTTATAGTGAAGAAAACATCGTGAGGATAGTCGATCGCGTACGCCGGCGAAGGGATTCAAAGGTTGTTTGTGAAGTCGACCAACCCACACTGGGCCCGCGTGGATGACTAAGGCCATATGGGGAGATTTTGGCCACTCAGTTGGAACGTCTAATTAGCTGTTGTATATTTAAACTAGATATGTGCAGTATATCTGCCACTACCTAGGAAACTAATAACTTAATTATAATACAATGAGTAACATTTCTACATGGAAAATGTACACAGTTTTCATTGACGATTAAATAAGCTCCTTCAGGAAGGAAGCAACAAACCGACGGCTGGCAAATGTTTGTGAGGAGCACACTAATTTGTTCTCGAGTCATGTTGATGGATACGTATACCTACTTGTGTATGTTCATCCGTTATTGTAGACATGAGCTTGTTGTTAGATGCCACGTGAAGTTTGAGGGTAGTGTGATGTGTTACTTGAGAAATGATTAAGATGTCAATGTATGTAGGCTCGATGGCGAAGCGGCTAGAACGGTTGACGGTCACATATGTCAAGTAACTATTAAAATGGTCCATTGTCAGATAGGATGGATGACCGAATCATATTTTTGTGTCTCATGTGGGCTTGTGATTTCAAGATGCATATGTGTTTAATAATTAATTTTACAGATTTTTTAACTGACAATGATTATGAAGCTTATGATACAATGATAAATATTAGAGAAAATACAATCTTTGATGCAAATAAAATTCATTTATTCTGAAATGCAAGCATTTCGGAGGTCCAGACTAGCTTGTATAAAATGTAAATCTAACAGTAGAATGCGTTTGGTTAATTTAATAGATTTCAATGTTAAGAAATGTAAGTGAAAATAAATCTGTACTTAATCGAGTTGAAGTTACTGTACTGAAATCACGCTGTGTACACCGTCTCTGGGCTACAGTCCTGACCAAGGAACTGGTTTCTTTTAATGTGTCTCATGTAAAGACTGTCTCTTGTTTGTGTACATTAAATAAATAAGTTGTGTAATACGAAGACAAGTCTGTAATAAAATATTACATTTACTCTATTTGAGATTTCAATCTCTTCGCAGGCTTGCATAAAGATTTCCTCACGATCACGAGCGTCGGATAACGTACATATATTTTCGAAAATTCGAAAATACATTGGTACGTGTCGGGATTTGAACCTCAGCCCTCCCGGTAGGAAGGCGACAGTCCACACCATTGAGCCACCGACCAATATATAAATACATTATGTGCAACATAGTGAAGATTTTTAAGACATAGTGTCTGTGAATTTGTTATTATAAATAAATTATTTTTATTAACTTTCTTCGTGTCAAAACCCTAATTCATGCGTGGGGTATTATATGAAGCATAACTTGTTGATAAGTAAAACAAGGCATCAAGTGGTACATAATAAGGCCAAGAAGCTGGCTGTAGCGGCGATCAATCACAGACACGATGAGCCGACGTCACTCCGCCCGATACGTAACGCCATCCATCACACAGGAACTATCAAAGATATAAAATTGTAGACGTGAACAGTCTGTATAAAGGCAGACAGTCTCTCCCAGAGAAATATCATGCAATTATTTTTTGAAAAATTAATACCATGTATTTAATAATATCCAGGTACAATAAAACATGCACATGAATCTAGCTGCTTTAATGATATAAAACTTATCTTATTCCCCAGAATTTGCAGATATCTAGGTGTTTTCTATATGAGATTGATCCATTAGAAGAGATTCTGGTGAAAGATTTATACTGTTACGATTACGAGTTTTAAGACCGGAGACCCGCCTCGCTGGACCAAGTCGTGTTAGTGAGTTCACAGAACCGTGTTAGTTTTTTTTAGTACCTATGGTTGCCGTTTGTTTTAAAATTATTATACGCCTATGCAGTGTCAAATTAATAATCTGTTTATTTAAATAAGGCTCAACAATTGGCCATTATGCAAATTAAAATACAATAGATACACAATAAAACGCTTTGATACATAAGTGGTATTACAATAATGCTAATCTACAACCGAAATGGTCATGGTTAACAGTAATTTCATTTCCTTGCTCACTCATCAGAATAGTCCCAACCTCACTACATAACACAGATTAGGAAGTACTAAGCTGCAAAATGGAAAATCGGTCAAAATAATGTCATGCATCACGCGCAAGACGAATATAGCGAGGAACTTTTGACTCTTATTTGTTCTATTAAAAAAAGTTAGCAATAACCCAAACAGTCTAATTGAATTTAAATGGTTACAATCGCTTATGTAACTAGTGATCCCAAAGTGAGGTGACATTTGAGATGCAAACTTGGGACATAATTAAGTGAAGTAACAGTATAAGCGTTACAGAAATGCTAAGGTTAATATTCATTGTCAAATGTGTGTACGTGTTCAATTTTCTTATAGTAGAAATACTGAAGTAGAAGAAAAATGTAAGATAACAATTCCATTGCCATATCAAGTCATTGTAGGTCATTGTGTATCAAGTTACTAACCTTGCAATCTGATGACCCTGGTGAGAGACCTGTATGTATTTTCGTGTTAGCCATACTCCGGGACAGATGTCATGCTACATCTGCCTTGCGGGAGAAATCAAATTTCTCGTTTTTATTTAAAAGGACGGCTTTTATAAATCACCGTTCGCCCAGCTTTTGAACGAATTTGTATTTGGCGTAAATATATTTCGACTATGTTGAATTTGATTTGATATTGGAGTAGGGATTGAAAAAAATAATCATTTGATTACGTAGGTACCGCTTAATTTAGTGAAGAAATGTACATAATTTTAATAATCTATACATACGTAAATTTCCACAATTTAAATCTTTCGGACACCTTATTCAAATAATCCGCCCACTTGTCAGTCGGCCTACGCTTATGTTAGCCGATACTTTGTGTTTAATAAAATCAAGTCAAATAGAGGACTTTCATCGACGTTCTGTCTTAACATAGTTTAACTGTACATACGTCTATATCTCCCCAATATACCTTTAAAGGACATAAATTACATACTGAATGCTGTTTACGTGGAAACAGCTAGCTGCAATTTAAAATATTAAATAATTTGTGCTTGTAACTGTAGCGCTAAATGCTAGGATAATCAAAATATATGTTTTACTTACATATTGTTTACTAGACTTTATCGATGCTATGTAATGCTTTTATTAATTGTGATGAATGACATGAAAATGGAAATAAAAAATTCCTTTTTTCAATTAAGTCTTCACAAGACACTTTTGAATCGTCAAATTAATAATAAATTAGAACTAGTTTAAATTTAAAAAAAAAATGTATATATTGACTCAATGTTTACAATACATAGATTAGCGGCTAGTGAATTCAGTTGAAGATAATGCAAGTCATCAAGCACCGGTCTTTGGATGCTCCGTAGTTCCGTACTATGTTACGATTTATTTCCCCATTCATAATTTTTGGCCAGATTTTCTGCAGTGGGACGATATAGGTTTGTATGTTGAATGAATTTATTGAAGAGTCGATAACTTCTTACTTCTTTATATAAACAACTCTTACTAGAACAAGCGACAAACAAACTATGTCTTCAGCACAACAATATTCTACTGGCTTAAGCCACTCTGTTAATGGCTTAAAAGTGTTTTTTATTCATAATTATGGACCTATTATACCCTTTTGAATTGTTGGCAAAGTATATAAAATCACTTATAGATAAAATCGCTACAAAAATTGGTGAGCTGCCTCATCAGTCCTAAGTAAATTCAAAATATGAAGCCAACTAAAATACGGTAGAATTATTTCCTAAGCCTACTTAGAAAACACTCAACGATAATTGCCTTGGAAAAATATTTAACATTGTAAAAACTCTTAGGCATTGTTCGAGAACAACTTTAGTAATTTCCAGGTACAGAAATATTGGGCATTTAAAAGATTAACTTATATAATTAGATTTAGTTAATTATTCCTCAGAAACAATCTGCCAAGCTCTACATAAATTGTAACTTTATTGATACACAGTGATAGAGCGTCGGTGGCTCATTGGTGTAGGTTGTTGCCTTTTAATCTGGAGGGTAAAGTTCAAATCCTGCCCCGAACCAATGTATTTTCTAATTTTCAAAATTATATGTACCGGAGATATGGATCGTGAAGGAGAATACCGTGAGGAAACCTGCGTACGCTTACTGAGTAATTCAAAGGTTGAGCGTGAAGTCGGTCAATCCGCACTGGGCCCGTACGGACGACTAACTTAAGGTCTACACACTCCTATACGGGTAGGCTCGTACCCATTGGTGGGGACGTATAATGAGCTAATCATCATATTAGAACGTTATATTGAAAGAGAAACGGAGGATATCTGATGTATCTGGTTTATGCACATATGTTTTGAGAAATATAAATGGTATGGACGGTTGCCTTCCGATCTAGAGGGGCAGATTCAAATCCCACCATATACCAATTTTCGAAGCTTTGAAATTATATGTACATTTATCCAACGCTCCTACAGGGAAGGAAAACATCTTGAGGAAACCTAAGCACGTCTGGGAACGATAAAAAGATTATGCATGAAGTCGGCCAATCCCCACTATACCCGTGGACGACTAAGGCCTGTAGGGGACATGTAATGAGCTGACGATGATATGATATATTTTAATAGACACTGTCTTAACGAGTTTCTTTGCTTTGTCGAATATTTTACTTAAATTCGTGGTAGTTGCAAACTAACCCAATTTTACCGTCATATATGGCCAAAACAAGTCAAAACAAGCCTGCACCAATTCAAAGGTTCGGTGTGAAACACCTGACCGCTTACCACTCGAGTGTGAGTGAGATATGTTTACAAAGCGTAGGATTGCAAATGTCAATGGTTCTGTTACGTAGCAAAACAATGGAGCGTGGTGTGGACTGTCGCCTTCCTACCGGGAGGGCTGAGGTTCAAATCCCGACACGTACCGATGTGTTTTCGATTTTTCGAAAAATATATGTACGTCATCCGACGCTCTTACGGTGAAGGAACACATCGTGAGGAAACCTTCATGCACGCCTGCGAAGAGATTCGAAGGTTGTGTGTGAAGTCGTCTAATCCGCACTGGGCCCGCGTGGACGACTAAGGCCTTATCCCCCTATACGGGTAGGCTCGTGCCCCTCGGTGGGGACGTTTAATGAGCTGATGATGATGACGTAGCAAAAAGTATTTAGAACTAGTATATGTGTACATTCAAATAATGTGACGACAACTACAACACTTAAAATGCTCATTTAATTTTGGTTTTGACAAATGACAATCGAATCAAAACAAATATCGCTGATATTGTCTCATTTTTAAAAAGCGTGTCACCGTGACAACCACAGATTTCCCAAAACAGGAGATGGGGCAAGCCGCGTTTAAAGTGCGACAAATGTAAGCTCAACGAGCATACACTGGCTGCCAGTTTACGCTCTGTGAGACGAGTCAAGACGCACGAATATTAGAAGAAATTACCGTTTTTTTCCAAAATGCCATCCTGTGCAATTGTAAGATGCCATCATCGCAATAAATCAGTTAATTTACCAAGAAATATAATAAATTTTCACAGGTAAGAACCGAAAAGCAATTGCGACACTGGGACTGCCTATAAACTTGGCGGCTTGTCCAGTCTAATTGTATATTCGGATGTCTGTGGTGACAACCATTTCCGTAAATATGGAATCACTTCGAAAATACTGCCTCCCGTGTTGAAAAGTAATGGCATAAGCTAATAATAACATTTTTAATTATCAACTAGTTCTGACCGTCTAACTGCAGTGCAAAGAAGCCTATACAGGATTGAGTTTTAAATTACCCACCTGGCATGCTCTATGTGGAGTGACGGTTGTTTAACTACCGTTAGTAACTATCAACTACTATATATAAACAAATATCCACTGACATTTACACAGCTCCATCTAAACCCAAACTAAGCATTAGCCTGTAATATGAATATAAAACAACGGATACACATACATATTATTATATACTTTTTTGTATATACATATATATTATACATGGAATACACCCAGGATACAAACAGACATGTTCTTCCACTCAAATGTTTGAACTGCCCGGGGATCGAACCCGGAACACTTAGTGTAATAGCCGACGTCTCAACCATTACACCAGATGGGTCGTCACTATCATCCTAAATATTGTGAAATTATATTATTTTACAGCCTATTCACTTGTTATCCAGGACTATGTTACCTATAAAACCTTTTTATATCTGTTCGATCTAAATTAGTAGAGTAATTAGAAAAAAATCACAAGATTATTTCTTTGGCTTGCGCTATAAACATTTAAATATACTTATACAAGTAAATCCAGCGAATTTTCGTGACAAAACACACAAAGCCCTTAGACGTATTGGCCTGTAATGTAATGGCGATACATCATCCCATGTCCAATACAATTCTCAGTAAGCCGAGAAATTCATGGCTACCAGTAAACCCAAATAAAAGTCAAATATTATGCCCTAACTAAAATAAACAACAGAGTGGGCAATCGGCTGATCGAGACATGAAGGGTCGCCGCATACGGTCGACATCCTCGGTAATGTAACATAAATATTATGATATTAGATATGAAGAAAGAAAGAAAGTAAGAAATATTAGTTTGTCGAAAAAGCCTTTATATTAAAATATGATTCTGCCATTCATAGACACTCGGTTGGTACTCCAAAGACACAACAAGTGTTTTTCCAACCTTGAAAGTTATTTTAAATTTAATAAACGAGGCATGTCACTAAATCACTCAATGAAATACAAAGCAAACGATCTTTAACACTAATTTGTGCAAACAACAACGGAATGAACGAAAAACATTTAAAATTGGAATTCAATCATATATTACATTTTAACAAGATAATAATCGCATTTGTTTACAATTACATACATAGATTTGGGGACTAAAGAGCCTGAGTAGGTGCCGTGAAGTCTATCTACTTCTTATATCAAAACAACTTTAACTTTTCAGTATTTATGGATCTTGAAATGAGAGAAACGCGATTTACTTTTAGCATAAAATTATCATAAAATCAAACAAATATAGTAAAATTATATTTTTAAGGTATGCCACGCCATATAAAGCTCTAAAGTGGTGTTCACATTTCATTTATGTCAAAATTGCGGTAAATTTTTCATAAATTAATAAAAACAATATTGAAATTAATACGAATCCCTTGTATATTTATTCGATTAAATTTTATGAATTTATGCTTTTTTATTGACAGCATTAATATTTTTTGTACAAAATTCAATGTGAATATTTACATTATATCGAGTAGTTCGAATCTCAAGCAGAGATTACATAGTAAAAGTTATTTTGTATAGTTTTCTTAGTTTGGTCACGACATTACAGGCTGAATCATCTGATTTTCTTAAAAACAATAATGATAATTGCATACGGTTTTCAATAAGACATTGTTCACATAAAAACTACGCTAGAACTGGTAAAGGCTGGTTCACACATAAGCCACAGTTCCGATACAGTACCAGAAAAGTGCAAAATATTCTTTCATACATTGTCCATGAACGCATCCCCACTTGTCAATTGTCAGTGCTCTCAGCGTCAGTGCCGGCACCTGTTATTACGGTCGTATTCGTTGTCGACAATATTTTATGCGGATCAATAAAGCCGCTGCATCAAAAACTAAATTGAGAACGAGCGATGAAATTAATTGGTTCGAAAATATTATGATTTTTATAATAGTTTTATTTTGCAAAGTACATAATATACGGTATATTAGTCTCTCTTAACCACCGTACTTTGTGAACATGTTTACTTCATTTTCTTGATGTTGGTCTTCTTATTCATGTAAAGCAATGGCTATCATACAGAGACAGGTTACCACTGAAGTATCGTGAATTATAAATATTGTCTGATATGTGTGAAACAAATCACTGACGCAACACTGTACTACTCATACGGAACTGCGCTGACAAGTTGCCAAAACTGTGGCTTCACTGTGTGAACCGGCCTTAACGTGGTTAAAAAACTCTGACACCAGGGTCAGTTTGATTGTTCAACAATTTAAATATCCACTCAATTTGAAGATTTCAAAATTACCCTTAAGATTCAAATCCAATAATTTTATATTTATCAAGTTTTCCATGGTTCATTATAATTTATCCAGATTATAGTTTAGGCTCGAAAACAAGCTCATCAAGCGCTTAGTTAATAAGTTAAAAATGTATATTGAATCTACAAAAAAATATTCAAAACTATTGACGCCGAGCTGTGAAATTTCAAAAACAATAAAATCGATCCAACTTATATAAACATTAATTCTACAAATACATAGAATAAAAAATGAATTCGCATTAGATAATGATTGGTTAGAACTGTGAACCCTTTGAGAAACAAATCGCCTTTGAAATACCCTTTGGTGAATAATCTATTACGGAAAAACCTGTCTACGAAAGCCTCTTATACGAACCATTTTATCGACAAAGCTTTCTAGCGAAACACATCAAATCTCGCTTTTGACATCATGGAGAGAGTAATCAAGTGCTCAGATATTTAATTGAATATCCTTTAATATTGGTTGCTATGCTATTAATTATAGCAACAATAGGCGTTAATTTCAAGTTTGGCCACCACTAAACGCGATAATTTGACAGTTTTATCGTATTAAAGCGTCGGTGGCTCAATGGTGTGGACTGTCGCTCTCCTACTGGGAGGGCCGAGGTTAAAATCCCGCCACGTACCAATGTGCTTTCGAATTTCCGAAAAAAATATGTACGTTATCCGACGCTCTTACGGTGAAGGAAAACATCGTGAGGAAACCTGCGCACGCCAGCGAATAGATTCAAAGGTTGTACGCAGCCGTTCAACCCGCACTGGGCCCGCGTGGACGACTAAGGCCTAATCACCCTATACGGGTAGGCTCGTGCCCCTCGGTGGGGACGCTTAATGAGCTGATGATGATGATCGTATTAAAAACTTAGTGTGTTAATGAGCGTTACATGTTAACCGTTAGTGTAGCCTCAGCATTACAAATAATGGTTTTTAAAGGTCCATGTTAATTTCTTGTTTTATTTTTATCAAACTTTTTTTATATTTTTATAAATAGTTATATTTAGTGAAGTGTGGAGCACACACACCAGAGAACGTACGGCGTGCATATTGAACCCACCGTAAAAAAGGTGAGTTAGTATTTTTATTATTGTATAGCGTTTCAACGTGATCATATTGTATTAATTGGAAAATACATCTCGAGCTTTGTATTGTGCCCCGTGATCCCAAAAAGGGCTTACAGTGTAGTTTCCAACTTATTAAATAAAGCTGGCAAGTCACATTATCTAGTTACTTCACTGTCTCAACCTTCTGACGGAAACATAGCATTACCAAAAGCATAACAAGTGAGATAAATAGGAAAGATTATAGTACCGCATAGATAATATTAAATTTATGGTATTCAAATGATTACCAGTCTCTCAATAGACTAATGTCACTGAAGCAGGGCTGTCCCAGACTTTGTTTTTAAAAATCAATACCTGAAAATATCTAAATTTTACGTAATGTGTTCCAACCGCATCGACGTTCCATCAAGCGTTCGTGTGTGGAACACCTTACGCGGACCCAGGACGCGTAACGGAACAATAACAATAAATAATGATACGGAAGGAGCGAGCGGACGCGAATGTGTGTGTTTACACTTAAATCAAATGCAAACACGCATATCTGGTATGGCATATTTAAAAGATTCCTTTTGAGAATACATTGCTTGAAGTAGTTTTGTTTTTTCTGGTCATTTTTCACATCTTATTATTTTTTCTTTAAAGAACACGCGTAGATATATGTATCTAGGTGGAGGAAGTTATTAAAACTCAATAATTTAATTTTGTTGATCAAGTTCAAGTTTTATTTTGATCTAAATACTATTTCATGATTTTTGAACTGCCATTGGCCGGCTTGAGTGTTTTGATCCTTTTTTTTGTGACTAGGCTTCTCTCAATGATTTATAAGTGTATTAAGCGGATAAAAAAAAACCTTAAGACCTAATGGCTATTAATTTAGTGAAAAATTGTTTGGCAGAATGTTTAACTAACTAACTCCACTAGGGTAGTGGAGTTAGTTTGGGCCCGAAAATACAAAATCTCTCAAATCCCAATGTTACATATGGACGTATTTATACGTACATACATTTTATGAACGTTAGTAATTAGTGTCTTTCAAAATAAGAAATTATAAAGACAATAAAATAATGTTAACGATCGCAATTTGTTTTGGGCAATTTTAAATAAACCCCAAGAGTGAAACCATAAGAAGAAGTTAGCTTATAAGTTCTTAGTATTGGTTTTAAATATTTTAATACCTCATACATATTCAAACAAGCTTTTACGAAAATCTTAAAAGCAACGTTGAACAATATTCCCATTATGTCACTTTTAAATTGCTTATTTACTACTCAAATCGATGATGTCGAGACAGAGACATTTGAAAATAATAAAGGTATATTTCAGAATCGGATCGCACTAAGTCTGCGGTTGGCGTTTTGGCAGACAATCTTGAGATTGAGTTTCTCATAACATTTCAATTCACTTAGAAAGGGTCTTAATTCATCATTTATTCTATAATAAATTTTCATTATTAAGACAATCTCTCAGTAGCCGTCAATTTCAATTTTGTCACGTCACCTAATAATACATTTATTTAAAAGTCGGTATGAAAACTGGATTGCTTTCATCCATAAGCCATGTATTAAGTTTAATCAATTGCACTATGTTAAATTGTCTCCTTCCTAGTTTATAACTATCATGTAAACGCACGAAGCGAAATAACTTTAACTCGTACTTATATTTTTATTAAGAGACCCAACAGCATTAATGAGTTTTATACAAACAGTATTGTTCAAGACCAATGCAAACTTAGAGATACCCAGGTGTCTCTCTTTTTGACACCAGTATCGGTCTGATCCCAGACCAGAATCAGAACATTTAGATCATCAGAACAGATTATCAGATGTTTGCTTAGTTAATAATATGAAATTCACATAGCAGACATACATAAATATAACTTAACTTATTAATCTAAAATTTCTGGCATAATTCAGAAGTTTCTAACATTCAAATATGATACTCGTAAATACAAAGCAAATATTGACGAATAAAGGTGAAAAACATTTTTCATTTTTAACAGCTTACTCTTACATCAATAGACTGGGGCCAACACCACCCAAGAGACTGTAGAACCTGTCTGTGGCATCCACGAAAGCTTGAGGAAAAATGAACTAGAACGGAAGCTCCTAGAGGACTCTGTAAGCTACTGGCTAGAGTCACCAGAGGCAGCTCACACAAAAGCGCTTATCAAAGCCTATTCGAAGAAGCGAACCTCTGAACTGCTACAGCTCAGTAAACCCAAGGTCAGGGTCCTTGTAAGGGCACTGACAGGACACTGCAAGCTAAAAAGTCACCTTCACAAAATGAAGCTAAGTGACTCGGAAACTTGCAGATTCTGCGCGGAAGAGAGAGAGACACCAATCCGCCTATTCTGCAATTGTGGTCCTCTACAATGGAAGCGAAACATCCACTTGGGTAATTATTATCTATGCCCAAGTGACATCAAATCTATAAAGTTGGGCAGGATCCTAAACTTCCTAAAAAGTGCCCAACTTTTAGATGAACTCTAAGAGAGGAACGAGTCACAAAAGATCTTATAGGTCGAAGTGACTACAGGTCTGTGTAAGCCTGAATAGCCCTCATAACCCAAATAATAATAATAATAATACATCAATAGAGCCACTCTAATTTCTTTAGGGATTGTTAAATTCAGATAAACCCGGCTTTGTCTATTGGCACTTAAATAAAGATTGGCAGAAAAACCTAAAAATAAGAAAAGTTGAAACTGCGTCAAAAGCAAATGTAACTTTTTCGATTCAAAGAAATACATTTATGAATTTTCATTACTACTATCTTACCTTAATAATTAAAATGTTGGGCAATAAGTACTGAAGAACAAACTTATGCAGAGATAAGTTTTATCACACCTAAATGATTACATGTAAAATCTTGCTAAAACGACCGCTTAAGGTTTGCGATGTGAAAAAAAAACGGATGTAGCGAGACAAGCTTTTGAATCTAGGCAGTCTTTTAAGGGTTTTTTTTAAGTTACACCCCTCCCCGCCCTTACTTTAGGGAATGGAGGGCGACAGTTATGTTATTATGACTTTTTCAGCACTTCAGGAAACAGCCAAACATTTTGCGTGTAAATTAAAGAGTACCAAAGCATACGTAAGATAATGTTTTTTATTTATTTAATTTATTGCTTGAATTGAACAGTTGCAATTCAGATGTGCTCCTCGCTACGTTATCAGGAATTCATAAACCTGGAGTGGTTTCATACATGCACAATCAATAACGGACCATTTTATTGCTTACAAGGCAAATCAAATAACACCCTGACCCGCCTCTGATGTTTAATGAACTGAACCAGATCGACTCGCATAAGTAGATCCGAGTTTATCCGTGTCGACTGATGGCCGCGTAAACCGATCACATCGATATCGATTACGGTTGCCGAAGAGAAATGAAAATCGTTTTCATTCGAGTTACGGCTTAATGTATCGAGCCCGACTAACTGTCGTGGTCAGTAACCGTGTGTACGTCAATG
The DNA here is from genome assembly GCA_019425675.1 of Leucinodes orbonalis. Lineage (NCBI taxonomy): Eukaryota > Metazoa > Arthropoda > Insecta > Lepidoptera > Crambidae > Leucinodes > Leucinodes orbonalis. The sequence continues at coordinate 50,552 of PQWD01002981.1, read as the reverse complement.
ATGTAAAAAAGTATGGATGCGTGTTATGCTCACAAAACAATCGACAAAAGTGTTCCGAATGCAGTGACAGCACACATACACATACTTCGAATTTCGAACACATTTACAAACTGTACTCTCTTCGGCGGTTCGTTTTTGAGGCACGGATGGCGGATCTACCTTTATATATTCAGAATATCATTGGTGTACGTCAATTGTTTACCTGGAATAAACTTAAAGGTAAGAAAAGTGGGAATAATATCTTTTATCGATATGACTTAATTTGATTGAACACCTGAAAATATGGCGTAAACATTATTTAATTACAAATAGATAAGATGACATAGTTTTAGTTATAATTGAACTCAAGAAAAAATATAGTAAAAATGTGAAGGTATGTAAATTTATATGGCGTAGCTGCTAGCATACTCAATTCGAAAATTATTGACTCAAGTCCTTTTAAGCTTCGGAAGGTACTGGAGCTGTTTATCCCAGCTACAATCTTAGGATGTAAGTCGTTAAAACCTAAAAATCTCTGTAAGCAAGTCTTTGTCCTACTTTGAAATGTTAACAGTTAGCTATTGTGGCCACCATTTAGCTGAGTGGCCACCATTTTGGTAGCATTATAATTATTTTTAGTATTAAGGAGTTAACATGTACAATTTTATTGCGCCAAATAAATATTTTTCTTTCTTTCTTTCTTTCTATTTATGTAATTGAAAAATAACATTACAGAGATTTTCAGCAAAAACCAATATCGTACTTAAAAAGCATTTACACTGCTCTTTCATAGTTTTTGCCGCTGCTTTCTGTTTGTTTTTGCGCTGACTTCATCACAAATTCTTTCGAGGACAAAGAGTCGTTGTAAAACAACCCTAAGATGACTGGCATTTTTCTTGCACCGCAGGTGCGATCTATTCGCGATTGATTCTTTACTTATTCAGATTGTTTGCATAATATATTGCTAGATTTTCGCCTTAATAAATAATTTTCCCCAAGTCAACATCTTGCAAAATCAATTGATTTGTATTTGCAATAAATATTTAGTAAACAAATCGTTACATCTGAATTCCATTCCAGTCTTCAAAAATATACCAGTTAAAATGGAAATTGAAATGGTTCGGATACAACAATTCATTGGTTTGGTTTGTTTATATTCGGAATGATAATTAAATATTATTCATTTCGTTTTTTATGGTTTTCCTTGCACACACGAATGCTTTTTTTAAGTAATTGGTGTACAGGACGGCAGGGCGCTCACCAGATGGTAATTGATATGCCTAACCATGTCAGATTGGCATCGAAGGAGAGCAACAACCGATAGACAGTTATTATCCTCCATTAACGCCACACTGCGCCTGTTACCTGAGACAGCAGATGTTACATCTCTTATACCCGGTAATTTTACTAGCTACAGTGCCCTCGTCCCGAAACACAAAAGTATATTCCTACTAATAATTGAATATACTAAGTAATTGAATATACTACCTAGTATATTCAATTACCAAATTGCAACGCGCATACATTGATAATTTATCATATTTTTTTAATTTTCTCCCATCTTTTACCGTGTTACCGTGGTCACAAGCAGACAATGTCTACATTCAAATAGCGAAAAGTTATGATTTTTTTCTTAACTAAAATGTATCTAAAGCTCTAATCATGGTTCCCAAGTTAAATACATCTGCAGTGAAATATAGAATGCCATGACAATAATCATTACGTGAGGTTTGGATATAATTACATATTTGGAATATTTTAACAAGCCCATTTCTTATTAAATAATTTAAAAAATTAATGTAATTATAATTATTTTTGTTATTATTAAGTTATGAAATGAAATCTTTCCTTTCATAACCAAGGAAAAGCTGGAATAAATTGTTTGTATATTACCATCAGCAATCGTTTTTAATTATTCAAACTTAAATGATAGATAATTCATTTATTTGCTTCACAAAAACATACATAACATTTAAACCGACTAGAATATTGTGCTAGGACAATTAAACAAGAATTTTATTGGGTACATCGACGGCAAACCACTGATTTTTAACTTTGGCCTGAGAATCATTTTTGCCCTCAACATTCGTGATTCTTCAATTTACAATAATTAGTTAACTAAATTACTTTAATAGATAAAAATATTAAAACGAGTATAAACTCATTAAAATATTATTTATATTAAATATATAACTGTACATAAATAGATGACATATTTGTGTATTAAAATTACATTATTAAATTTCTTACATTAATATTTTAGTAGAAGAAAAAGGAACAAAAACATACCCATGAATCGGCTTATCGTTAACTTAAACCTTTTTTCTAACGATGTTAAGTCCCCAAATTTTATAGTTTTATAATTAAGTCACGCATAGCCATGTTTTTACATGGCCAGATTTTATTTAAAGAAAAAGGGTTCCATTTTAATCCTTTAGTGGGGTGTCACCAACTTTTTAATTGGCTAACAGGCGTGGAATATTAAACGGGTAACCTACTTTTGTTACTTAAAATATTAAATAAGCTTATGATTTGGTAAACTCTCGCTAACGTGAACTTTGTCAACTATCTATTTTCGTAAATTGCTTCTCTCGCTCTTATCTCTCATATTGAATGTGTGTTTGCCTTCGACACGCTAAGAAGATGAAGAAGATCTCTCATATTAGAACTTGTGCTATAAATTCTAATCTATGGGTTCGGACTGGTGAGATTTCTCTATATATGTTTTAGTAAGTTATTTGTAGTTAAGAATCTGATAATTTGTACAACTAAGGCTATTATGATAGACATAGATAAGGAAGAAAACGATATGCCAGTCCATGAACGTATAAAAAATCACTGACAGATTCTCGCTGACAACAAAAGTGTGTCATAATGTGGCCCGTTTTTATATGACAAACAACAAATATGTAATCTGTCTCACATTTGTGCAATACTATAACAATGAATTATCATACTTATATACTTTTTGTTTGCAAATACACAGAAAACGCCATACAAACAGACATTTTTATGCACAGACAGGACCAAACTTGCAGTAGTTAACTACTCGACCATTAAACCGAGTATTTGTATTAATGTATAATATATTTGTGTAATGTTTAGATTTTTAGTGGATGTGTATAATAATATCGTCTACCTACCTAAATCTATTATAATTGTAACCCTATCTAAATTGCTTTGTGACGTTGCAGCGCTTGGCGGTGCAACAGCTTATGCTGAGGCGGGACCTTGTGACCGTATATACTTGCTTTTCTTTTTTTTCTCTATATTTATAACTGTCTACTGTTCTGTGTGCCTATATAATTTGTGATTGTTGCTCATCTATTTTATGTGTGACTATATTCCGTGTATAATATGTATTTCTTTTACGGTTAATAAATGATTTTTCTTTCTAAACCACATGGGTCATATCACTTATTTTTATGTGCATTAACTTTAAGCATGTCAAATTTGTTCTATCTTGTCAGCCTCGTCATATATCAGTGGATAAAAAAACGCATGACGTAGAATATACTGAAACATATTTTGCACGTGTCAAGATTGTCCGACAAGAGAGACCTCGTCCGTACTCCGAATTCATACAAAAACGTGACGAGCCTGCTAAGCTAACATTACAACGAACAATGTGGTACTGGAAGGAGGCTGTCAGCCAATAGACTCTATCTAATGTTTTCCATGCCTCTCAAATAGTTTAAACATAGCGAGAGATCCCAGATCTTCTAAACAAATTTTTAAAAATGAATATTAAAATTAAACAGATATGGTAATAATAACTACTATCGGTACTGAGTCATTTAGGTAGGTACCGCAAAGCCAGATATCATCCCGTAAAATAGGAGTGTTAAGCACTTTGGTGTTTTGGGATGAAGGCAGTGTTTCTAGTAAAAATAACCGTTTATGAAAGATCTGACATTTGTCGTCACAATCTTAATCATCACTACACTTTTTAATAAAACTGTAAATTTGGTGTTCATCTACAATGTTAATGGTATAAAATATTTATTACATATACCCAATTAAAATCCTACCTTAAACCAGAACAAATGACAGCAAAATTGTATATTTAGCGCATATATAGTGAAATTACCGGGTATAAGAGACCTAACATCTGTGTCTCGGGTGACGGGCGCAGTGCGGCATTGATGCAGCATAATAACTGTCTGTCAGTTGTAGGTCTCCTTTAATGCCGCTCTGTCATGGTCCAGCGTCCAGACCGTCTTGTACACTTATAACATAAAAAAATATATATACATATAAGCTGAATTAGGGCCGAGCTTGTAAACAATCAGACCGTCCCTATATCAAAGAATACGTCACTTAAATTGGTTTTAAGCTTAAAATCAAACCTAACGTGAATTCAAACAAAAAGTAAACATTACCTTTCTAATCACCATCTACATATTTAGCTAAAATAATTCCGCTGTAAACAAGTATAAGTATAATTAACCGATTGCGTATTATTAACAGGGTCAATATACTTTGTTCAATATTTCAATTGTAACAAGTGTAGGTGTGGAGATAATTCACACAAGTCTTTGAGGTAAGTTTAGTTGTCGAATACCGCCAAAAGTTTTCAACCCTTATATTGAAAACATTAGGTGGTGAAAGTTGCGTACAACAAATTTACACTTGTCAAACTCAAAACTTTAATGGTGCTACGTTAATATAATAAAACTAGTAATAATATAATTTACATGCATGTTATATTTAAGTAAAAGACGCTATATATGTTACCCTTGCAGGGTGTACGTTTATTATGTGATGCATTTAAATTTCAGAAAAACAATTTTCAAACATTTATCATCATCAGCTCATTAAACGTCGCCACCGAGGTGCACGAGCCTACCCGTATATGTTGTTTAGGCCTTAGTCGTCCACACTGGTCCATGCGGGTTGGACGACTTCACGCACAACCTTTGAATATCTTCGCAGGGATGTGCAGGTTTCCTCACGATGTTTTCCTTCACCGTAAGAGCGTCGGATAACGTACATAAAATTTCGATGATTTGAAAACACATTGTCGGATTTGAACCTCAGCCCTCCCGGTAGGAGGGCAAAAGTCCACACCATTGAGCCACCGACGCTTACAAACATCTGTGAAATGATTGTAATGTTTAAAAAATGTTTTTCTGATGTGTGATGGAATAAATAAGAAATCCTTAAGATTCACGGGCCAAATAGTGGCTCGGTCCTTTGAAGGCATGTGTAGGGCCGAAGTCCTTATTATTATTACTTGTCCATTTATTTTGTAATTATTATCATTTGTTGGTATAATACAACAAAGCGGAAATTGAGCCGTAATTAAGTGTGAAGCCTGCATTATAAAAATATAAATATTATACATAAAAAAACACCCAGACAAATACAAACAGACATGTTCATGCACAAAAATGTTTGTACTACCCATGGAACGAACCCGGAACCCTTGGTGTAGCAGCCGACGTCTCAACCGCTACACCAAATGGGTCGTCATAGTGCCTGTGCCCAGTGTGGACTGTCTTAGACTGATGATGCGTGGTCTGATAGTCGGACTGATAGTCCGTGTAACGGGATGTTTATACCGTCTTAATTGTTTGGGTGACCATGGCTTTTTGAGGTAGATTTTGTTCCAAATAGGACCATTATTTCTAGCCTTTGATATCTTAATCTTTACATGAATATAACGACTAGATTATATTAGAACGAACGAAGGATGTTGTTTTAGAAGTATGCCAGTGAATAGGATGAGCGTCGGTGGCTCATTGGTGTGGACTGTCGCCTTCCTACCGGGAGGGCTGTGGTTCAAATCCCGACACGTACCAATGTATTTTCGAATTTTCGAAAATATATGTACGTTATCCGACGCTCATACGGTGAAGGAAAACATCGTGAAGAAACCTTCATGCACGCCTGCGAAGAGATTCGAAGGTTGTGTGTGGAAGTCGTCCAATCCGCACTGGGCCCGCGTGGACGACTAAGGCCTAATCACCCTATACGGGTAGGCTCCGGCCCCTCGGTGGGGACGTTTAATGAGCTGATGATGAGGCTAGATCGGTTCTCCCTCAATTTTGAAGTGCCTTTCAAAGGGTGTATATCCGTTTCAAAAAAGGGCGCTGCGTATCATTTTTAATAATTTACTAAGCGCCGGATTTCCAGACACAATATAAAATCTATTGTGTCTGTTGAATTAAATGTGTGCGGCGGTTACCGGATAAATTTAATTTAAAATATTGTTGAGAGTGTTTTGAGTACATGCTTAGTATGGATTGTTTAAAAATTTCAACAACCACTTAGAATCGAAGTTAAGTCTGTATACCAGATTTAGGCTTTTCTGCCACTTTGGATCTTATTTAGTTTTATAGTTTATTTTTATCAAATACCTACGTTTACCGTTTACAATATTCAAAACGACTATTGCAATTTATTAGCAATCAAAGGAATCAGAGAATCAAAGTGGTAGTAGGCCAGTCTCAAGCAATGGCCGCTAAAAAGACAATTATCTTAACGCCAAATGTTGACCGTCATAACTAACTGACACTTCCAGTTAAGCAAAACTTTTGTTCCGTAAGCTCTCTTGTCGAGTTTCCCCGATATAAATGGCCAAGGTCAACGATAGGACTTTAACCCTAGTAATCTCGACTCCAATAAATAAGTCGTGCACGCCGACCAAATGAGCAACATACTCATTTGACCTTTTATCTCACAATCAGTTAGGGAGAGCTTTGAGGGTGCACGTAATGAATTCCGGTTGTATGTGAGATCGCGTATATTGTAGTTAAACGGTTGAGTGACCTATTATCATCATGCCAGTTATACTGGATCCTTGGGGACTTCATTCGTTTAGTGGTTTCACACCAAAGCTGACCCAGTGGTCAGCTTTGGTGTGAAACCACCCAGCCAATGACGGATAACTTGAGACTTGTTCAGTATGGGTTCACTTTATTTGGCTGAATATTGTTGCTCCGAAACTTATTTGGCATTAAACACATGGCATAATCCTCTTTTATTGATATAACGAGATAATTAGTTTTCTAAATATTATTATTATTAAGCAGAATGGTAATATGACTGAATTGACACATAACCTTTTCCAAATTTTATTAGGCATGATTTCGTTAAGCATAACGTTGATTTTGATCGTCGCACGATTAATTGGCACAATTTATATCTTTATGCATAGTATGCCAATTTGGAACAATTTTATGAGATAATTTCTACAAAAAAGTATTTTAACCTTAGATTGTATTAAGAAATCGTTTTAATTAGTTCAAAATAAAGTCTGTAATAGAAACGAATCGTCGCAAAACCAAATCAAAGGTGGCTCGTGAGCTAAGGTGCAGGTCTATCTTTATTTGATTTAAATAAATACCATATATGTAGTCATCATGTCCTTATAATAATGTTAATATCATTGAAAGTTAATTGTTCTTCTCAACGAGTCGACATGGATTCACAAGTTCAGTATAGTAATACAACCAATATTAGTCAACTTAATCGCTCTTTCATTCGCCACCCAGAGGTCCATAAATCGCATGAAGATGGACAGTTTGGGCAAGCAGTAGAAAGCTATTAAGCTCCATATACAGGCGAAATTCAGGAGTGAAACTAAAAGAAACTTAATTAGAAACTGAAAATATAATCAAAGACATAAATTATTATGTTTTAACGAAGTGGAGCGCATCAATCTTGTACCCTTGATTCCAAAGGGTTGAAGACATCCTAAGTAAATATTTTGCCCGATTAATCTTAATTCCTTAAAATAACACTGTACGCAGTAAATTTAAATGTTTTTTGAAGGAAAAGCGATTAATAATGATAGAACACTTAAGGATATTGTTTTTTTTCTATATAAAATAAAAGTGAAATTGGATAATATTACATTATGATACCTAGTTGACAAGCTCATTTTAGGGTAATGATGGTAGAAGCATCTTATTTGAAAAATGAGTACAATTGAAATTGTGTAGCACATACTGTTGACGGTCACACATATCATAAGATGGGTGACCGTGTTCCTTCCTGCTTAGAAAGCACGTTAAGCCATTGATTAGTTAACCTACAATATTAAGATGATTGGTTGGACCACCAATCAGTTTAATTGTTAAAGCGCGGCCTCAATCACCTCGTCTGCTTCAACGGCCATCGGGACTAGGCACTGGCCCACTGTCACCTTAACCTTAACATTGGTTAAGGTGAAAGTGGGCTAACATAGCTCACTAGCTAAGCTAATAACTTGAGTTTTATTAGGAATAACATCTTCATATCAGCGTTAATATTTTCACCCTTAAAATCTCTCCTCACAGCACATCAAGATCATGACATATTTCATGACTACTGGTTGTTGACATTCCTACATATTTAACATCTGACATGGTCTTAGACCGTAATTTGCTCAAAGCATTAATTCTGTGTTAAACTGACAAATGTTCACTAAGCCTGTTCAAATGAAGGGTTCTATAGCATAACCGTAAAATTGTACTTAAACCGTTATAACTCGGTTTACGACACTAACCGAAGGTGGTACCCATTAACGCCTCGTAAAAGAACATACGCTAAGAAACCTTTAAATTTTATAAGAGCAATTTGCACGCAAATTCAAAGTAGGGCGCAATGTTGACACATTTACCTGTTCTAGTTTTGACTGTGTGAGAGATTAAAATTAATTAAAGTTATGTGGCGAGTTTCAGTAATGTTGTTTGTAGTAATGACGCTAGCGGAAGTAAGAGGTCCCAAGTCGATTGTATATGGGTCTCCAGAAAACCTTTTCCGCATTATGATGCATGCTGCCGCAAAGAAAATGAGTTGTACAATATCTAGGTCAGAAATGAATGTAATATACTTGATTCTAAATTAATGATATTGATAAAATACTCTATAGAAATATAATATCAAGATGTATTATCTGCAGTTTTTAAAATACAGTATGACTCAAAATAAAATTGTCTACACTAGTTAAAATTCATATTTAAAAGTTGATGTTTCTAAACATAACCAAATAGTTACGGCGTATTTTTTTTTAGGTAAAATATTGTCATGTCCCTAATTTCCTTGGAAAGTAACCAAACTGTTTTAAAGCTTCAGGGATAACTATCAAATACCCTTTTTATGTCTTTTTATATCACGATGACGATTTTCCGGGTTGTATGAAAACACAAGGTATGCACTGCTCATTTGCAATCAGTGCACGCCACTGGCGAGGTCGATTCGCCTGGTTTTTCTTTGTAGTGCTCAAATACTGGAGCAATGTCACGGGTTTGTTTCGAATCGCTCCAAGCGATTATAGTCGGGAGCGAAGCTGCAGTAGGCACCTCAAAAATATATTATTGTTAGGTCTTTATTTTGTGATCTTTTTCACAATTACAGTACAAAAATTAAAAAAAAAATATGTTGAATTTTGGCATAGTATCATGTATAGCATTCAAATTATTACTTTTGGTATCACACCGACTGTTAAAAACGTCTCTGATTAGTGATCCTAAACCTAAGCTTAACCTAAGCTAGCCCCATAATAAATGATAAATCAAAATATCAGGGCCTTCATTATAACTTTACAAATTCAAAAGTGAAAACGTTACCAAAGTCACAAAGGCGGATTAAACGGGGGGATATAGTCACCTAGCTAATCAGAATTGGGGCCAAATCGAACAAAAGTAATATAACTTTCGTTATTGAGTAGGTACATTAAGTAAAAGGCGAATCGGTCAAACGTGTAATTAGGCTGGGTAGTTCAACCTCCTGCTTCTAATTCGATGTTTTAATGCTTTGGAATAATTGGAATAATGTTGGTAATTGGATATTCATTATTTGAGTCAAAGGCTATGGTTTAGGGCATAGATACATCGTTTTCTTTTATGCGTCTTAATAAGTAAATGGATTATCGATGGAGTTGAATGAGATGTATAGTTTTATTCTAGTTGAGCTTAGGACGTCTTGGCAATATTTTTTATTATTGAGAAGACTCAACAAACTAAAGAATAATAATTATTAATATCTATGACTTGCAGCTAGGCTTTTTAAAATGCTGTGAGAAGTGCCAGAGACTTGTTGAAATCTAGGGAAACAGAGTAAAAACTATTTGAAACCAAGCCAACATTAAATTTTGTTACTATCACGTCTTCGCGAAGTGTGAAACGTCGTTAACTATTAATATATCGTAAAATTATAAATGATGTGTATACAGAATTATGACATCTAAAAATCACTGCAACTGAAAGTTAAATTAGTTTGGAAATGGAATTGTATACCTACATATTATTAATAAATATTTTTTTCTATAATATAAATTATATACTAGGAAAACCTATGTGGTATGTTATTTATTATTTATTATTTATTTATTATTTATTTATATATATATACATAAGAGATGATATATGCGGTGCGTGCCTATACATCCACTCAAGGCTTAAACCTAGGAACTGAGGGTGTAAATAGTTATTGCGGTTTCACATCCCCTGGTGTGCCTAAACTTAGAAGCATTAACGGGTGGCTTCAGGTAAACAGTTTAGCTTTTACTCTCTAAGATTTATTCAAGTTTCACCACATTAGTGGTAATAATAGTTAGTGTAGTGTTTATGTGATGTCTTCATATAAGTTTTAATTATTTTAAAGTCATAACACTTAATACAAAAAGATTAGTTCCGTAGTTGTAAAGTAAGAACATCCGTTGGATTATAATACTGAGAATAAAAAATAAATATTAAATTTAAAGTTTCCAAAACATTGGCAATTATTGACAATTATTACATTTATGGGATCAATTTACCTCCGAAGCGACAATCTAGTTTTATTTAATTTATTCATTTTATTATTTAGGCAGACAAGCAGGCGGCCCATCTGAAGGATAACGGTAACCGCCGCTCATGGACAACTGCAATGCTGAAGACAAAGCCATGCCGCTGCCTATCAAAAGGACGGGGCTCTCTAAATGATCTCTGAAATTAATAAAGAAGATAATTTATTTGCTAGAATAATATACATACAATATTGCTGAACTGAACTAGTTTTCCTCCGATGACACTTCATGAGTTCATAGTTTCGACAGTTATTACTCCTCCTAGCGGTTGGCCAAAACCTCGTTTTTTGTCGACAGGATGTATTGGTTCAGGTCCCGAAATCATACTAGGACTTCGTCCTTCTACTGCGAGTATAATTGTATATCAAATCATCGGCGAAGTCACTCTCAATACCAGGTCTGACTCATTGATGAATAACTGTTTATAACTTTAAGTATATATTTACGCTGCCTTCTTGTTTAGACGTTTTAAATGTTAATAAAGTCCAATGAAACTAACGTTCGGTGAATGTACAAAACTGTTAATGAATGTAACATCTCGGAATGCGGCGATCAGTTCAGAAGTGAAGTTACTGGCGTGAATTAGATGAATGGCTCTTGAAATGTTTTACTCCACCGGCCCAAGTTAGCCCATTGGTAGAGTGTAACTTGTAACGATGATGGTTACTGCCGAATACTTGTGCACATCTGGAGAACCTATTCGAGCAATTCGATTTACAAAGATATCTACAGCCTTCAGTTATAAGTATTTATTTGTAGTTATATAATTAAGGAAGTATAAGCAAGTTGAAGTGGCAGTGGGCAGGGCACATAGTGTGTAGAACCGATGGCCGATGGGGCGGAAAGGTTCTCTGGTGGCGTCCGCGTAACGGAAAACGAAGCGTAGCCCGACCCCCAACCAGATGGACTGATGACCTGGTTAAGGTGGCGGGTGGCAGATGGATGTCAACTGCAAGGGATCGGTCCGCGTGGATATGATTAGGGGAGGCCTTCGTTCTGCAATGGTCTTTCTAAGTTGTAATGATGATGATGATGATAATTTAATTAATATGTGTTTTATAGCTCTTTTGTCTTATGTTTTACTATTGGACAATGCACGCAAGACCAGTCAGTTACGGAAATAAGTAATGTAGTGTAGGCTAGCGAATATTATTAATATCCTCAAAATCAGTTCTACAGGACTAGTGTATTGGTCAAAACCAAACACCAGAGACGAAGTTTTTGTATGGATAGTGCAACGGTTTCTTATTCTTACTCCTTTGAAGGAGACTGTCATATTATTTTTATTCGCTTAGTTAGGATGTAACTGATGATTGATTAATAATGGTAAGGTTATTGCTTAATGCTGATCAATTTACAATAAGTTGTCACTTTCTTCAACCTACCCTAGTCCACTGCCCCACGTTTTATGCCAAAATCCAGGTCTTTTACTTTCCTTATCCACCATCTTCGATTTATAGCGCTATAAAAGAAGCGCTTCTTCCTGACATCCGTGGATATTATTGTGCAATCTTTACTATCGTAAGTAAGCCTACAGTCAACATGGACTGTTTTTGGTTGTTAATGTAAATACAGGCAAAACAACATTAACAAATCGTAAGGATGTTTACATCGAAAGTTCGCGCAAGTTTTATTAAAGGAGCCGCAATTTGTACTGTTTTGACTCCAGTTCTGCCTCGCCCAAAACAAGTTTCACTTCTATTGGAACTGTTTCGCTCCCAATATCGGATCCCTGAATATATTATGGTAATCGGGAACCTTGGTCGGGTTTAATCTGAGAATTTCTTTAGATATAAAAAACACATTAAGTTTGTCCATGAAATTACGCTACTCCGAATATAGAAAGCGGATTCGTTTTTTTGACGAACTGGTTAATAGGAATTCAATGTGCACCTGTCACATGCAAGCCAAACGCCCGGTATTCGTTTGGAAATAATAATATTATTTACACCACATGACGCATGCAGCGTTTTATTATACTATGCATTATTTATGCAAAGCTTATTTTGCTAGAAATGGTATTTGTATACGCGACTGTCTAGAACACAAATAAGTACACTTGAGGCACTCTTACCAGTGATCTAGTGAGCCAAGACTTCTTCGTAAGCAGGTTAAAAAGAATGACTATACGGAGAAGGTATGAGCCGTAATCGACTACTCAATCTTAATGTAGATTGTTCTATTTTATGTTACAAAGTGTACTATTTTATGTTACAACGTGTATAAATATTATTCTCCATAGAAACCACACTGCACCCGTCATCCGTAACAAAAGATGGTAAGTTTTTATACCCGGTATTTACTAGCTACAGTGTCCTCATCCCAAACACAGAGTGCAAAGCACTCCTGTTTCACGCGAGGATATAATAATAATAATCTTTCTCACAACAAACAAACATTGCATTCGCATCTATTACAATTTAAATGGGTCCACATATTGTTTGTGCGAGACTGGAGCATAAGCTAGGCAATACGAGTTACCTGTTACATAGGTCACCAGGCCTCAAGACTTCAAATCACCAGGGTGAACTGACGCTACGTTGAATTAAGATGGCACAAGAAATAAGAATTATATAAGGGTTATAAACTTATAGGCTAATTTACAGCAGGGGTGAGTATGTGTGTATGCGAGTCGGCGTGTGTGTATATCTGTGTGTGAGAGTGTGTGTGTGTGTGTGTTTAAATACTTTTGTAATAATATATAATATTAAATATACATACTTACTTAGTTATTATGTAACAATATGCAGCAACTTTTCTGTTTCGTCATAATTTAAACCCAACAACCACCGCATGACCATTTTTTTGCAAGTATATCTTCGTGCACTGTATATATTTAGATAGTTATTGATTTTATTATATAAGTAGTCGCCCAGATAGCAGTAGCATCGCTGTGCAAAACCGGTGTTGTATAATGATCAGTGCCGTATATATATATAATAATGAGTAGTTAAGACTACTCGAGGCCCTAAGCAATCCACACTTGTGGGCCCCCCTGTCAGTATGTCAACAAGAATTATTAGCATAGCGCAATAGTTAACACATAGGTAATGATTTTTCACTTTGTGAGTGTTAGTTTTGTCAGTAGGTTAGGACATTGCAGCTTTATCACCTGTTTCTCCTAAAAGAAAGACGATTCCGTGCTTCGGAAGGCACGTTTAGCCGTCGGTCCCGGCCGCCTTCTTTGTCAAAAACCGCGTCAAAGGCCGTGAAGCGGTTTCAAAACTCTGAAACAGGGACTTGTGTGGGGTCAGTCCACTCGCTAAGAAAAGAACAAGAATTTGTCTTTAAAAAAACCTACATTATTAAAAAAACAAGAGGAACATACTCGAATCCGCGCACTGCGAAAAACGCAAGTCGATTTTGCATGAAATTATTTTTCACCGAACATAATCGCAGTGCGAGCATAGGTACTATTGAAAAACATTAGTATTTTTGTAAAATAGATGAAATATATTAAACGTACCTTGGAAGTGGAGTAGGTGCACAAAAACAAAAACTAAAAGTACTTATATTTAATTATTTACAAAAAAATGCGCCTTGCGGCTTTTTTCGGGCATTCACTGATGATGATTTCCCAGTAAACCTTCTGTTCATTTTTTGTGCTTCGTCGGGGGCCCCCCTGGACGTGGGGCCCTAGCTAGTGCTTAATTGCTTAAGGGTTATTCCAGGACTGTAATGATGTTAGACATACGGTTCCCTTACTACGCCTGTCCATCACTAAACTCGGATGATAGTAGAGCTGAGTTTTTATAAAATGACGGCTAATATAAACAATTGTCGCACGGTAAGAACTCTCCAATGTTTGTACACTTCACACGTTGGATACAAATATGGTAAGAAAGCACCAACCTTAAGCACAGCACGCTGAGGTCTTTCCACCTTAAGTATATGAGGTTTTGCGGCCCCACCCCATGACAATACGCAATAGCTCAAAAAGCTCAAAAAAGCTCAAAAAGGGACAAAAACACTGTTTTGAGCATGGAGCGGCCCGCGACATGCCTTAGTGTACGAAAAACAAACATCAGCTTTCGCAATCTACCTGTAAGAACTTCGAGATGAGCCTGGAAGTTAAGGCTATGGTCCAGAACAACTCCCAGATACTTCACCGTAGGTGATGAAGCCAGAACTGGGCATTGGCATTGTGATATCTAGCACTGCTGCGGTGGTACCAACCTAGATGACTTAATACCAAGTCTACGACCTAGTAAACCAACAAATGATAACAATATTTTTTTCAATAATTAAACTACATAATTATTTAATCTAAATTTAGGAACATTATATACTTAGTTCAGTCCCGAAAATTTGTTTGTCTCCGACCTGTAATACCATGAAAAATATAATGTTTGCACTATAGCAGGAGACAAGATCCTTTTCAGGAGATGGATAATTGTTAATTTTTAAATATATTTTTATTTCAGACTTATTAGTTATCTAATAAAGTCAAGTCGCTCACCTGGTGAAGGAAAACATCGTGAGGAAACCTTCATGCACGCCTGCGAAGAGATTCGAAGGTTGTGTGTGAAGTCGTCCAATCCGCACTGGGCCCGCGTGGACGACTAAGGCCTAATCACCCTATACGGGTAGGCTCGTGCCCCTCGGTGGGGACGTTTAATGAGCTGATGATGATGCTCACCTGATGGCATGTGATCCAAAATAATATAGTACACAGGGCTGATGATGCCTTTCAAACCTAGGAATTCAATTGCACGATCGTCCACAGTAGGTACGAGTACAATTTCTTTAGTAGCACTGCATTAGCATAATATTTATTTCCTGTTTCATTTTATTCGTTTTCAAACTGAATATTGAAATTACTTAAATGAATTAAGCAAGTAAATATCCTCAGATATACACAGTGCCATCTAGCTCAAATACAAGCAAGAAATCTTTACTTGGATTAAACCAACGGTAGCATAAAAGTATTTTTCATCCGTAAATAAATATATCTTAATCAGCATTTAAAACTGCAGAAACAGACTTGCACATAGCATAGCCATGTGGATATACATATTATACAACTCATAAATAAATATCCACTGATATTCACACAGAGCCATCTAGTCCCAAGTTAAGCGTGAAGCTTGTATTGAGGGTACTAAATATCTAGTAAACACACTTATATACATTTTTTTAAATACAAAGTATTATCCATAAAAAACACCCGGACCAACGCAAACAGACTTGTTCATGCACACAAACTACTGCCCGAAGATCGAACCCGGAACCCTTGGTGTAGTAGCCGACGTCTCAACCATTACACCAAATGGGACAACCCATTATACACGTATGTATAGTGTATAATATTTTGGTTTTTAACCAGATTCAAACAAATGTTCAGGTACAATTTTTTTTTGGCATTTGTACTCTGTAAGGGTCGTCGTAGTTTGCATAAGCATTAAGTGCACTCCTAAAAGTAGTCTTGTTTTAATTCTCTTACATTTTTACGTTCCAGTCACGTTAGTTCGCACCTCCAAGGTGACTTGGTGTTGTCATTCTACCCGCGTCTGCACACAAGTCATAAGCTTCGAAGTTCGTAACTTCGCCTGGGGACGGTCTTCACGAATGCTCAACTTACACAAACTTTGCCGCTTCGGCTTGGATTCGGTGTTTTTGTAACGCTTATGCATATTTTATTAGGCGTTGAGTATGAAATAATAGCCGATTCCTTTTGTGTTCTTGGACACTTAGGTACTATGATCTAGTTATTTTATATTGAAGGATGTAAATGGGGGGGAAAGTATCTTTACCTGTTATATTCAAGTACGTGTTGGTAAGTCGGCATACATATACAAAAATTAAAACAGAAACCCCAATTCATATAATACAATTAGGCACTTGTTAGGACTTTAGCCAACTTTAGAAACTGCATTTAAGTTGGCTACTAAAGTCTGTAATGGCATAGAAATGCATGCATTTAAATCCTCATTTGGTCAACTTGCTCGCACTAGTTGGACAAATGAGGATTTCACCTACGTTGTCGGGCTCCTCAATCGCAAAAGACACGTGTGTTTACGTGTCCGGTACTTTGCACAGAATTTTGAAGTGTCTGAGTTAAGTAATTTTACTTCATTTTTTGACAAAAGCAACCCTACTGAGCTATAACAGTTCAAAGATTCGCTTATTTGAGTAAGCTTCTAGTACTGCTTACGAGTGAGCCATGTCCGATGACTGCAACATTTAGTTGTCAGAGCAAGGAACTGCCAGTATCTCATACATAATAAAAAAAATGTTAGGGATGCTTAAGTTTATGATGGTAGTCTTAGTGATCAATAACATAATGGCTTAACCTACAGAACCCCAAAGAGTATCATTCTCATAAGGACTTTTGCTGTCAAATTGTTTAAGTCCCTTTAAAAAAGACGCGTCACGTGGTGATGCAAATACTTTGCGTAATATATAAATATCAGGTGAGCCATCTGCTCTTTCTTTGCCAATATATAAAATTAAATATACTCACAAAGTCACTGTGGTGCCCCTTAGACAATGGAACACCTACTGTCTTGCCCAAACTGTCCATCTGCGTGTGGTTTTCAGGACCTTTGGATGACAAATGCAAGGGCGATCAAAGCGGCCCAATATTAGTCGTATTATGATATTTAGCTTTTATATATCGACTCGATAAGAAGAACCAAAACAGTATTTTGATTTTCCGCTCCGTATTTAAGGCCATTGTTTGTTATTCCCAATTGTTTCAGTGGCAGACTAAGCAGGCTATTTAAATACTCGTACAAAGCACAAAAGAAATACAAAGTAGATACGAGAGCGTAAGCGACATTTCCATGTGAGCTCGCTCAGGGATAATCTGAAGGACCGAAAGAGGGCCTGTACCGATAAATAACTTTCCCTTAACGATGTGCCTTCGAATATGTATCGACTGCTTATGGGGCTGATTATTTACATTTTCTTAACTATTGGTGAGCAAATATAACTGAATTTTATAATAATGTAAAAATCTTTATAACCATAAACGATACATACTGGTAATCTAAGAAAATGAAAAATTTAATATTGTTAAGTGAAAAACCACCAACTACAAGCTTGTCTTTGATTGAAGTAAACCAATAGCTGGGAAGACACTTCTATTTAAAACTTCAATGAAAGATACAATTTTATTTTTTATACTTACGATTACATATTATAATAAATGTTTATCTAATAATTCTTTTTTATGTTCTAAATATTAATAATGAAGACAGTGAACAGCTAATTAATTATGTATTACGGTAGAAAACTTAACCAAAGATAGCGAAGCCATGACATATAAATCTGTATTAAGGCGCGTCCCGGCTTTATTGATCATTATGACGCAGCTTATGTTGTAAGCATGGATTAAAACCGTGAGATTATGTAAATTTCGTAGGTACTATGAGCTCAAAGGATCTGTTAGGCGTAATCGAAAATTTAGATTCCTGCCCTGTTATTTATAGGGCACGATGCCGAGATAAATTAGCGTAGGACGCGTTAATCAATTGGATATTATGACGATTTTCTGGAACCAACTTGCCGTATTCCTGGTTTCATCCTGGATTGTTTTAGTTTAAGATAATATTGTTCTTGAGAGCGTTGGTGGCTTATTGGTCTGGATTGTTGCTTTCCGATCTGATCAATGTATCTTCGAAATTATATTTCGTGAGGGAACCTGCGCACGCATTCAAAGATTGTGAGTGAAGTCGGCAATTCTACTCTGTACGCCCTATATATACACCATATACGCGTAGGCTCGTGCCCCTCGGTGGTGACATATATGAGCTGATGATGATGAATATTGTTCTATATACTCTCTCCTTAATAAACTAACTTCATAATATAAAAAGTATAAAAAAGTGACTATCGAGTTTCTTCTCAAAGATCCTATTTATCCGGAAACGGTGGTAGAGTCATTAAAAGTATATTATCTTAAAATATATAGTTTGAGTTTAAACACAGACAGACCAGGAACTCTCTTGGTGTACTTTCGTTAAATTTAATTTGTTACAAGTGGTCTCAAAAAATATTAATTCAGTCCAGACGGTATTCTTTGCAAAGCTCTAAAAACGTAATATTCAAGACGGGCGTATACACAATACAATGAAATATAATTTTCTGCAAAACCTACATTTTGATGAAAGATAAATCCCTCGAATTAATAGTCTTGTTCCTATAAGCAAATAAGTCAAAGAATTGAAAGATGACTGGAAAAAAAAAATTACCGTCAAGTCCCGTAATTTTTTAGCGTATCTTTTAGATTTTTGACTGTGCATGTAAGCTGGTTTCCTATTCAATCTATCGCAGTCCACTGCTGGACATAGGTCTCCCCCATTTTGCGCCAGATATCCGCTTTTCTCATCCGGCCTCCACCAGTGAGCTGTGTAAATCAACGAAATGTATACTATATTTATATAAAATATACTTCTCTTTTATATTGTACTCTTACAGTCTCACAAAAACATTCTTTAAAAAACTAGCCAAATCGCAATGTAGCTGCTTGTTTATGTATAAAATAGCAATGAATTTTAAACAAATTCAGTCTTTTTTATTCATTTTCAGTATGTGATCACATTATTTTTAATATCTCAGAAAAAATAGGTGGAGCGTAGCTAAGCACTACGTACTACTTAGCAGCGTAAGTGAGTTCTCGGAGCTTATTTCAGTGTTTGGCAGAGATATACAACGTGCAGGTGAGAGCAAATTAGTTTGAGTTCGAAGGTCCGCTTTATGACTATGATCATCAGCCTAAAAAGGCCTCTGCTGAACAAAGCCTCGCCTCTTCCAAATAATTTTAACGTTGACCGATCCCTTAGTTAAGGTGGCTGGTAGTCGATGGATGACAACGGTCGGCCTATGGTCCCCTTTTCATTATTTTGTGGACGACATGATTCTCTGGTGGGTACTTCCACATTCAACTCCCAATTTTTATACTGGTGAATATATTCTGGTTATGTTTAAAGATATTTATCGCATAATATTAATTAACTGTAAACGGTTGTAATAAAAATGATGATGACCCTTGAGCAGAACTCAACAACCGCACCCGCAGAATTCGAATCCAGTATCTGTTAGGTCATACCTGGGACTTGGGCCACTACAGTAAAAGATTGTTATTTCTTAAAACTACAAGTTCCATTCAGTCTCTTATGTCCCTCTACAGGCCTACACAGCATAGCTATGGATAGGTCGCTGTGTAACCTGATAATAATAAATATGAAAGTATTTTTTTAGTCCCATGCTGAAATGCATGCATGCTTTTATCACCTATTTCAATTTATGTACCATCCATCATCGTTGAAACCAATAACGTTTGTGTTGTATGACGCTTCACTTTACGGCAGTTATTATCTATGTACAAAATTACCCCACATTATTCTCCCCTGTTGGCTCCTTGAATGATGGCCGGCGGGTAAACCTATAATTTACCCAGTTTAATGATAGCAAACACGCGACTATAACTGAATTAATGCAGCGTCCGTTATGCTCGAATGTTTTACTTTTCACGTGAAGGAGCGGCCGCAGTCTTAAAATTTCCGTTTAATTTCTGAAGAAATATCTATCTAAATAGTATAGTAAACAGATATGTAATTTGCAGTGGAAAAACGAGTATATGTTGCACGTTTTAACCTAAGGAATTCTTGTATTTGAACCTTAATAATAGTACCTTAGTAATAGTATAAACAAAAGAAACTGAATTAAATAACATCTACTTCAAGCGAAAAGCAATCTTTTTCGTATTTCTATAAATATTCAACGTCTATTGCTGAGCTTTTCCTCGAATGATTTTCAGTATTGAAGTGAACGGGTCACTAGTACCATTGATAGTATAAATTGTTCAATTTTGTAGCACCTGTACTATCAATAGTACAAATTGCAATCGACAATAGGCGAATTCATTGATTAGAGGCCAGTCAAAATTTTTTGCACCGGTACTGTAGCGATTGTCGCCAGTCAAATTCACTATAATATAAATATACTGTTGCGTTATTTTTTATAGTTCTGGAATTCTCTCTCTAGAAATCTTTTAGTTAAAGTTATTCTTTGAGTACTTACAGTTACTTAAATGCAATCTTCTCAATGTATTACTTAAATAATAATCATAAAAATTATGTATTTATAGAAGGAATACAACCTTGCAGGTAGCATGCTGCTTTAACACGTGCATACTTTAAAATACGTTTGTTTTTTTTTATCCTCTATGGACAGATATTGGACCGCCATCTTACCTGATGGTAAGTAATGATGCGGCCGAGGATGGATCATGCCTGCCTAGAAACAGCCTATTCACTCTTGCCTTGAAGACGGTCAGGTTGTAATGATCGGGGAACACATAAGGAGGCAAAGTGTTCCATTCCTTTGTGGTGCGTATTAGGAACGAGGCACCATAGCGGGCTGTGCGGATGTGTGGAATGTCTACCACGGAAGGATGGAACGCTCGCCTCCGTCTTGTATCCCGGTGGTGAAAAGGGGCTGGTGGAATTAACTCGTGTAAATTCCATCGCACACTCACCGAAATGTAGCCTGTAAAAAACCGACAGCCGTGGAACTCTACGACGATGCTCGAGGCTTTGCAGCTTAGTGTAATGATTTGTTCCTTGAATTATTTGAGAAATGTGCTACATAATCAAGCAAATATTCAATTATAATATTTTTATAGTCAGTAATGATTATAATTTGTAAAGCAGAACACTACTTGTATATTTGCTAAATGCCTAAATAAGATTTATAAATTAAATAATATCTACAAGTGTTTAGTTAACGAAGATTAAAAAGATAGCCTGGGTAGTGAATGATATATATTCATAGATTAGGCCTGTTCGAAATAACTTCGAACGGACAAGCCTACCCCAGGGAAGTGTTGAAATGAGACACACATTTGAGACATCTTTATTGAAAACGATACAAAAACATTCACATTTTATAATCCATTTTGAAATTTCATTTTATTACATAATTTGAATGAAACTTAGAGACGACAATGAATAAGTAAGGTAATGATAATATTTTATATGTAGATGTATTGTTTATTTATTTATGAATTACATTTAAATAGTTTACAGTACCATTTTGTAAATGCATAGCTAAACGTATTTCTTTAATCACAGCTTCGTATTAAATACACAATTTGGTGCTATTTTATATTTATCTGAAATGTGCCTCTAAATTTTTCAATATATTAATATGCATTGTGAAAAACAGTCCAGATTTTTTTGCCAACCATCTTTCTTATAGAAAAGACTGTGTATAGATCACTAATAATCTGGTGCTTCAAAGCTGAAGTGATAAATAAATTTTGACATTAAAAACAGTAAGTTCTGGAGACGTCATTGCTGCCCCCAGGTTCTTGGTGTCACCCGTAATAATATT
Organism: Leucinodes orbonalis; assembly: GCA_019425675.1. NCBI lineage: Eukaryota > Metazoa > Arthropoda > Insecta > Lepidoptera > Crambidae > Leucinodes > Leucinodes orbonalis. Next base: position 28,456 of record PQWD01002981.1, on the reverse strand, counting down.
GAGAGTTCGAGTACGTACCTAAGCTTTTTGGACTCGTCACTCTTTCTGCGTCGTCTTCTTTGACTGGTCTTATCTCTCTAGTAGGGGGTGGAACATAATCATTTCCATACATACTTACCCCGGAAGGGTAAATAGTTGATAGCGGTCTCATCGCCCTTAAGGTGCCTTTGTTCCCTGGCATATCCCTATACAGTATCATGTCAGGATGAATAGGATCGTAGAAAGCACCTGATATATGACTTACGTCTATATCATTGTCAATATCCGAGACCCCGTCGTTGAAAACGTTGGGTGGATCAGTTGAGAACATGTCTCCATTTTTGGAGTTCTCTCTAGATTTTCTTATAAAGTAGTAGCGAATCCCTAATAGAACTCCTACTAAAATTATTAAAATTATCACGCCCAAGCCAATGAATATAAAAATCTTCTGCTTCATTTGTGTCTGCGGTGAGCCTGAGGAAAAAAGAAAACAGTTTTAAATTGTATTATTCATTATAACAATTTTATTTTTAAACGATTGCTCACATAGTACTTATAACCGTCTTGTAAATACGTAAGTAGTCATAAAGTTTGAAATAAAAATGTAAGAAAATAATGAGTGACCAAGCTCAAAAATGTAGTAACCCTAAAATTATGTTCCAGCACTGTTTTGTCATTTTGTATGTCAATTGTTTAAAAAAAAAGTTTTTATAAAGGCTATTTCTGTCAATTTAATATTTTTCTGATATTTTATTATATTTTATATTACACGGGCTTTTCTTAATCGGAAAATGGATGAATTGACTTTGGCTTTCATTTTGAATTAATAACTTCTTTAAGTAACAATATAAAAAAATTGATACCCAAGAAATAAAATTGAAGTCCTAATTAAAAAGTCTTAAAAATTTGCTTGAAACTAAATAATTGGGTTGCTTCTTGTTTGTACGTTTTTTTTAAACTCAGTCATCTCTAAACTGAAGTGAATAAGTAGGATAACTCAATTGCAAAAACACTTTTTCACATCACAAACCTCGTTCCAAATAGCGAGTAAGACCTACTATATTTATTAATTAGCGAAATGGAAAACCATTACCTCCCTTTCATATAATATGAATCGCTAGCTGAAAGGAAAATTAAACAAGGTTGCCTATGTGAATAAAAAGAATTCTGCCCACGCTGTATAGAACCCTAAATATAACCCCATTAACTTATTATATCATTTACCTCCAATGTTTCTGTTGGCTTGTCCATTTATACCCATGAGGAACGCGAAATTATAACTGACTCTAATTAAAACAGAATAATTAACTGTTTTAATCACGTATGTTCCAAACGATGCGTTCAATTACAAGGCATTAAATGGCTGCTGGACACGCGTTGTGATTTATTTAGTAATTAATAATAGGAATGCATCGTCAACTATCGTTAATCTGTTAAACATTATTTATTTCGATGTTATTAATTTGGCAATATCGGCATATAACAGATTTCACTTATTGACAGAATTGATAGAAATTTTTCAATAAATAAATATCCACTGACATTCACACAGCTAAGCGTGTTAAGCGTGAAGCCTGTATTATGGGTAATTAACAACGGATAAACATACTTACATACATTTTTTTTGTAAATACGTACATATTATACATAGAAAACACCCAGACCATTACAAACAGACATGTTCATGCACACAAATATTTGTACTACCCGAGGATCGAACCCCTTGGTGTTGCAGCCGACCTCTCAACCGCAACACCAAATGGGTCGTCAATGAAATGTTTTTCATTTGACTAGCGTACGGGACATTAGTGCGCATGGAAATAGAAGCCTTAGTTAGCCCTTATTACATCAGCTATCCGTCAATGAAAGTCTTATCAAAGTTAGTCTAGCTGTTCCAGAGATTAGCCGGAGCCAACGCATAGATGCACAAAAACATTTATTTTAAAACGCTAGTGATACCACGGCCTCACAGAATACGGTGGGAAACAACGTTTTGCAAAGCGTTTCGCCAAGTCAGTGACTTCACCAGAGACCCAAAACCATTTTCCCCTCCCAATTTTTCCTTTTCCCCTCTCCCATTCAAACCTTTAGATGTCATTGGCATTCCTAGGTGGCAAACTCGGTACAGTACTCTAGTTAGGCACTACCGTAGTGCCAGATATCTTCCATGAAATAGGAGTGTTTTGCACTTCTGTGTTTCGAGATGAGGGCACTATAGCTAAATTACCGGGTATAAGAAACCTTACATCTGTCGTCTCGGGTAACGGGCGCAGAGCAGTGTTTACGGAAAACAATATGTCATGGTTAATCGTATCACTTACCACGAGGTGAGTACACTGACCATCCCGTTCACTAATGACATAACATAAAAAGTTGGCGACGGACTCTTTGCCAGGTTGTATTGCAGGGAATATAGATAAGGCAGATTCTTCTAAGTCTTCAAACTTATTTCTACTTATAAACTAACAAATCGATAGAAATAAGTAGTTAAATACCCGTGTTTTCTGCAACTTTTATTGTTTTCATTGTAGTGGTATCAGCGGTTGTATGTGATGACGTCACGTACGAATCCTCTGGTAATTGCAATGCTGGATTTGGGTTCGGTTCCCCCCACTTTTCACCGGCTCCTTCTATTCGAATAAAACAATATCGTAAGGTTTTATTTGACATTCTTAGTTAGGTATTACAGATAACTGCGTGAATATCTTTTTGAAGCTTTCAAAGGAAGGTATTCGCAAGGGATTAGGTCGGCTCTCCCAGTCAAAATGTTTATACTAACTTTCGACAAATGGGACAACCCGTAAATTTTAAAACTGAATACTTTTGTTTAAAACCAGTAAAATAAAGCAAACTAATTATAAATGTATAATATTTTGATATTTATCTAGCATATTCGCATAACTTTAGTTAAAAGCCGTCTGCCTCTCGATACCTTTTGTGTTTATGTTGAAAACCTACATAGTTCATGAATTTTTAACTTGGTTCAAAAATATCTTTATATATAGTTTGATATGTATTTGGAAAAGACAAAAGTCATCTGCTGCTGCTTCTGGCTAGTTTTCCGGTAAAACTGTAAAGGCCAATAGAGGCAAACAGCGAAAGGTGTATGCAAAAAAAGAAGATTAATTTTACCCATCTTTTATCATTTGAAATTTTGTTAACTGCATATATATTTTTAATTAATATTAAAAATGGGAATCCGTTGTGACAGTAATGAACTCTTTTTTTTAGGATCGTTCGTATAGTTACTTAGTGTAGCTTTCTCAGTGTCTTACCTGATTCATCAAAGAAATTTTCATCCTCATTATTAGAATATTTTTTACCACTTGGTTTTTCATCACTTTCCAGTTTACTCTCGTACCGCTCCATGAGCACTCCTAAGGGAACTGAAAGAGGTAATACATTGCGTAGTTCAATATAACAGTTATAAAAACCTGGAAATTTTGCAACCTAACAACCCCAATAGAAGATGATGGGATCTCAGTCTCAACATCATCACTAATGGCCCGCTACAGGGTACAGGCCTTTCCACATAAGCTTTTGGGGGACTGGGCCGCAACACGCAAGCCCAATGCGAATTGGTGGGAGTTAATGACTACCATCCAAAATTATAGCTGGTATCTACGGCTTGACGTGCCCTTCAAAGCGTGGAATCAAAGTGGGAAAAGTCGAACAAAGTGACGTTTCCCCGCGGGATTCCAAACCACGATCTCCAGATCACACATCGATTCAAACCTAACCGTGTATCGAATAAGCCACGGAAATAGTTAAAGATCACCTATAGTCTAATGATAATATAAGTCACAACGTGTATTTTATTTATATAAATACACAATCTCAGACTGGAAAAAAGATGCCTACTGGGTATCCTAGCATATCTATTCAGAAACCTGGAAACACTTCTTACACAGATGTTTTATTTAAATACTACAACTTATTTTACTAGTACATTAAATAGGCAAACATTATAATAACATTAGGCAATCACATTCGACATGTGAGAATCGGGTAAGATGGGAAAATTCCCGAAGCAGTCTGTGCGACAGTAGTACCCTACTTTCTTGCCCGAACTGTCCATCATCGTGCGGTTTCCGGGACCTCGGGATGGCAAATGTAAGGGCGATTAAAGCGGCCTAATATAGGTCGCATTACCATACTTAACTTGTGAATCCATATCGTCTTGATAAGAAAAACACATTAGGTATGTGTGGTCCTCGGCCTTATCTACCTATCCTATTCAACCTATTGCAGTCCACTGCTGGACATAGGTCTCCCCCATTTTGCGCCAGTCTTAACTACACGTCATGCTATATTGGGAAACCAGGAGGGTTACCGCCATCTTTTAGAACAGTATTACTATAATGATACGTCAGCATTTTGTTACTAGATAGGGCGAAGTAATAATTATTATTGTGAAACTATTTCAAGAGATGGTGGTAAGCCCCTTTTATCCTGAATAGTACATTAAAATTTGGTTTCCTAATTGATTTCGGTGTATGCATCATATATCTATCTGAATTTATGTATTTGCATATTGAAATAATTTTTTTTCTTTTGCTCGGCTTTTTATTGTAACTCTACAAAATATTATCCATAAGATTTAAGACATAATATCTTAAAAAAACTTTGTGTTATCATATAAATCACTTACCACAAGCATACACAATTTTCAGGTAAGTCCTGGTGCTGGGGTCACAAGGTGTACCAAAGACCCTGTGACTGGCTTCAACCTGGCACCTTCGTTTGCCATGGCAGATCTGCATTACTGTGTCCAATGTATGAGGAGCCATGCAGGCTATAAAATGTTCAAAAATTACTATAAAATAGATATTAGTTCACCATCAATATCACAGCATTATATTATAGTCCGATTCTGAACGAATATTTGACGCTTCATGTGGTGAATTTTTCAATAAATAACCCGAAAAAAATTTGAAATATCTGATACAGCACCAATAGTTTGAGATTCGATTTTTATTTAACTTTATTAATTCTAATTTCATGAATTCATAAGCATGTTCTACAGGGTTGGTAAATAATACTGCCATGATTCGCCGTAGGCATATGAACCTAATAACTAAATAAAATTATTACATGAATTATATAAAATGGAGTCATCAAAATTAATTACATAATAAGAAATTCATCTCCGTGAAGAATCTTTAAACGTACGTAAATACATTTGTTTGTATTGGACTGGACGTTTGAAACAAACTATAAATGAATATTTAATTAATTAAACACGAGCGCCCAATATCAAGCAATATTTTAAGCCTGTTGGTATCGTTCCGGTTCATAAATAATATAGTTCAATAAATCCTACACTTTAAAACTGAAATATATCCAAAATGATATTAAATTATCTTTAACTTTGCCTATACAGGGACCATGAATAATTTACTAGTATTTTAGGGGTACAACACCATCTTACGGATAAATATAGAACTAACAAGACGTGGAAGTGTTACACTGGAAGTTTACCTTAATTAGTATGAACTGATTTGTAAAGTTACTAAAATATTATTTAATTTTGTGTTTGAGTAATATAACATGTCGAAGTTTATAATAAAATACACATTTATGAATGTGAACTATTTTGACGATTTATAGGAACGCTGTCATTTTATATGTTTAATATTGTTCAGTGGAAGAAATTTCTTAAAGCTTTTATTTCTTAATTTTATTTACCCTATAGAACGCCAGAAATCGAGACACATTAGAAAACCTATTATTTCGGACTACTTAAGTTGTTCATGAAATTAAAAGGGTTAATAGAACCCACGTGACAATGTCTTGCAAAAATGTGTTATAGTGTGTGTTACACATATATCAGTTAATTTGCAGGCATGCGATAACAGTCTTTATGATTTTACAATACTTTTTGTTAAAATACGGCTTTTTTGCTTGTCCCTTTTATTCTAAAATATACGTCTTAAGGGAGCATTTTTACTCCTTTTAAACCTTAATCTACACCTTTAACTGTGAAACAATGGATGGTTTACTGTGTCTAGGTTTATAGCAGTCAAAGATTTAACAACTCTAAGCAAATATATCCAATAGACACTGATTCTGTTTATAATCCTCGGTATTAAAAGATTAGACAAGTCCTATTATTTAAAACACAGACAGTCAAAAAGTCCCAATTACACAAATTGACATACCTATTCTCATTTTATAATTAACCAACCAAGCGACTTACTTTCATTATGCATTCCGGTCTGATGGCATGTGATTGGTTCATACGCATTTCTACCGTACATTGCGTCAAAGATGGCCACCCTCGAGTTTGGATTGCAGCTGAGTTTGATGACGCCGTTTTGACAACAAGTGCGACTGCGGAATTCATCTGTGGGAATAAAATAGAAACAATTAAATTTTTGTTAAATAATGTGTGGTTTTGGACTACTTACATATCGGGTGTTTTCATACGCGATATGATCCAAAAATATTGCCTACAGACCAATGATGTAAAAAGTATGGATTCGTGATATGCTCACAAAAACTAAAAAGTGTTCCGAATGCAGTGACAGCACACATACACATAACTCGAATTTCGAACACATTTACCTAAACAAAAGAGTACAAACTGTACTTTTTTCGGCGGCGGTTCTACCTTTATATATACAGAATATCATTGCTACATACACACACTGCGAACAACCGATGGCCCATAGATGAGAAGGTAACATCTATGAAACGAAAAAGATCCTGCCTGTTGACTTCCAACCAGATATACCTACAGCTCAAGGTGGTGTATAGTCGATGAAAGTCTTAAATCTTTAAACCTGAGTTATTTGCTAGAAATCAATCCAATAATTTTATTAGTGTTGGGGTCAAAAAGGAAGCCTTCGTTAAGCAGTGGACTTTTAGACTTTAATGATGACGATACTATAAACTTGCGACTCAACGTTGATCTTTACTTAAATTGAGTTTAAAAGGGTCTAGAATACGGGCCTAACAATTTGTTAAAGTTTAATAAAAAGTCGAGTACATAACTCGACATTGACCTTCTGCTAGAACAAATACTGACCTCACGCACTGCGGTATTTTTAGGCGGCAAATAAACGAAGAGCTGACTTAGTCAAATATAAATATTTTATTTTATTTCTGGCTGTTAAGTAATATGGTTACTTTACCTACATAGTCCGGTAGACACATTTCTTGATTACACAAAAAAAATATTTAATTAAACTAAAATAAAAGAAAAAAAATATTCATTCAATTTAGGTCCCTAATAATACTTATGAATGTCAAATGAAGCTACCACTGGTTCGCACTGTCGTTATCTACTGAGAGTAATCCAGCAAGACACTCAGTAGTTACTCTTTTCTAAAACACAATGTTTTAGAAACATTATATTATATAGTAATAAAAATAAATCATATTAGATGCTGTAATATATAATAATAATAAATGATAAAGAAAATTATATTAAAAATTATAAATATTGTATTTTTCATATTATGACATCGGTCAAGATAAAAATTACAAACTGTGTAACTTCAAACAAGCATGAGTCACGTCAGCCAAGTATTCGTACTCGTAACGATCACTGAATCACTTCCACATCAATCCATTACAAATGAGATGGTAATAGTTTCCTCGCAGCTTGAGCGTAGCGTGACGCGCCATTATGAGGGTCCTGCGATACACCGATGTGATTTATGCTTTAATAAATTCCTAGAGGTTGCCGCCCCTTAGTCCGCACCCGTGCAGGAGTGGCTAGGCGCGGCCTAACTCATTAGGGGACGAGGTAAACGAGCGGCTTTAGGGTAACATAAAGCGATACTTAACAATATAATGGAGTGGCTTTTAACTTTGCAGTGTTATAATCATTGTTTTGTCTGGTAAAGTCCTTATAATTATTATAACATAAAAAGTGCAGAGAATAATTTCATAGCTAGACAGATTGAAAAAACGGAAAAAGAAACAACTGTTAATGGTAGGTCATCGAAAGGGTGACTAACATAATTACTATCCCGAGTCCAAATCATGTTTTTGTAAGAAATTGTACCGCATTCGATTAGCACCACAGTGCTGTAACCCACAGGTTAGTTTTGAAACTGGTTACGTTTGAAACTGCTTAACCTTTGAACACCAATGACAATTTAAAGCATAACAGATAATATATTTTCTATTGTGTATGGATCTTTCGACTCGTTTTTTTAAGTTTTGCACTTTGAACACAAATCCATTTAAATAACAATAGAAAATCGCATGTCTACACGGCCTTAATAATATTCCCTTCAATACACAACGAAAAGCGTTCGGACACTATCGAATAATTGAAAAACGTGTGCCGAGCCAAGCTTTTATCGTATTCGTTGGTTTCGGATTACAGACTAATGGAACGGAAGGGTTGCACCGAGTTTATGTAGACTGCTAATTTTGCTAAAAGTACTGCTGTAATAGAAGCTAAATGGATTGCTTTTCACGTACCTCTTTGTTTACAAAATTATGAAGAGTAACCGACATAAAGCTGACTGTTTGGGTGTGAGGAGTTTCTGGATATAGTGATTTGCTATAAGCAAAATGAAGACAATGTGTTGATTGGACCTAACCAAACGTGATCCCAATGCAGAATGGTAGGCTTTAACGACTACCACCTAAGATAGAAGGCAGGACCAATGGCAAATTAGTGTACTCTTTGAACTCAGAAAGGAATTCATCATCATTTTTATATCAATAAGTGAACGAGGAGGAGCGTCGATGACTGATAGGTGTGGTGGAATGTTGCCTTCCGATCTGAAGGGTGGAGGTTCCAATCACGNCAGTTGCCGTCCGATCAATCAAAAAGTTAGAAATATTGGCAGTATAAAAGAAGTTATACAAATAAACCTTTTTGCTTATTAGTTTAAGATATTATAAAAAATGGTAAAATCACTCTTAAGGGTTCTAGATCATTGAATAGGCTTAGTGAATAAATTACTTTTAAAGCAAGAAACTATTACCAGAGGCTACCTTTTATTATTTACGCATTCCATCATCCTATTCTAGCTTATGGATGAATCGGACGTTTTAAATATCGCACTTTCTTATCTAATTCGATTCTAATTAATTTGAGGGCCATTTTGACTGCTTTTACCAAGATATTCTTCTAAATAAGTAATCACCTCATTCATCTCTAACCCTGCGAAGAGTGGAGATAACAGTAGTAAAACCCGTCTTTGTTTTGGAAAAGGTCCAGCAGAAAACTATCGTGAACTAATAAATTAGAAGTATTTTATCATCTAGCGTGGCTCTTTGGTATGGACTCTAGCCTTCCGATCAGGAGGGTGCTGGTTCAAATCCTGCCACGTGCTAATATTTTTTGAATCTTCGAAATTATATGTACGTTTATCCGACGCTCTTATGGTAAAGGGAAAATATCGTGAGGAAACCTGCGCACTCCTATGAATAAATTCAAAGGTCATGAAGGTCCGCACTGCGCAAGCGTGGATGACTAAGGCCTGCATATTCCTATAAGGGGTAGGCTTGTGCTCCTCAGGAGATATATAATGAGCTGATATTATCATCATGGCAGCCTTAAATATCCACTGCTGCACAAGACCTCCCCTAATGATTTCCCAGCGTATCGATCCTAGCATTAAACAACCATCTACTACCCGCCATCTTAACCAAGTCAACTATCCATCTGCCTGCGCTTCCTCAGCCGTTATGTGGGCACCACTTGAGAACCTTTCCGCACCATCGTTCATCGGTTCACGCACTGAGTGCCCTGCTCACTGCCATTTAACATACTAATCCTGACGTTTTTTATACAATGGCAATAATAATAATAGTATAGCTATCAAAATTCAATCCTAATCAATTACTAATTCAATAAATGAGATGGTCATTTATACAAAACGTTCCACCCAGTACGACTATAAATGAACTGAACATAAATCAACAGCGACCATTGGTGCAAATCCGAAAAATCTTACCAAGGCAAGTAAAACAAAGCGAGCATCCAATAACTTGTCGATAATGGCCGAGGCGACTTTCCTTTTATTATCATATAAGGGGAATATCATGGCTGTTTTTCAATGAAACTACTATTAATATCTTCGTAAGAGACTTTGTATGGAAGATTAATAGAGAGGGACCGTATAAAATATACCCTGCGTAAGTATCTTAATCTCACCTATTTTCCTGCTATAGTAATTAAGTATATGCTTTAGTGTAGGTAAAGTAGTGGGGCAAATTATGCATCGTCACCATAAGCATAACTAACCTAAACCTAACCTACTACAAGTCGTTACAGACGTATCCTCTCGTCGTTGGGATATGTCCAAAGAAAGTAAGGAATGGACGTGTACGATGGAAGATAGACGCTGTTTGATGTACAGTTCTTGGAGAATTGAGACGTTGGTTCGGAATTCTGTCCAAGATATACGGATCATTCTTCTTCAACACCACATCTCTAAAGCATTTATCTTCTTTTTCTCACTTTCTTTTAAAGGCCATGTTTCGGCACCTTAATAAATATGGGCGATACTAACGGCCTGACAAGTCGGGGCAAATACACAACCTTATTATTGGTAGCTGGTAAAGTAATATTCGTATCAGAAAGGATTATGAGTCTTCTACAACTTCAGTCGGTAAAACACAATTACATACGTGGCGTCACTTCGGTTGCGCCATACTATGCTTGTTAACCCTTTGACCGCTAATGACGACTCAAAGTGCCAGACAATAGATTTTCTATTATGTCTGAGTTCCCGGTGTTCAATGGGTTGCAGCATGGCTCCCTCACGCTCAAAAATGCGACTATTGTGACTAAATATAGACGACATTAACCCTTTAATAGAGTCAGTACCACAGGTCAGAAAGACCATCTGTATTGTAGGTAATTGTTATAATAATAAAAAAACTATAAGAATACATAAGTTAGGTGTGATCAGAAACAATTATCCATAAAATATTTTATTGCACAAAGCCTTCGTTGATGTTTTTCATTTTTTTGTAAGAATTTTATGAATACTTTATATTCAATAAGTAATATCTAACGCTATATCTGCACTGTATGCAGTTTGAAACCGACCATTACATGGTTTATGTCATTCACGGTATGTTAATGCCAAATATCAATTGGTATTGCTGTGTAATTAGATTATGCACATTTGACAAGGAACTATAAACACTTGAACAGTTTTTCCGCATCAATGAAGGACTAATCCACGTTGTGAATTAAATATCGGAAGCAAAGACTAATTCTGATTTGATTTTCGAACGCCATCCCAGTTCTAATAAATGAAACGGTCAAAGAATGCTTAGAAATTTTGTGGATTACTAGAATCTTGAAGACATTGGAATGTGAATACATAAACTATATTTAATATTTATAATTTTCAAAAGGGTGTTATTTTAAATGCTACCCATATCTTTATTCATAAATTCAAATTTATAATTAACATTCATTATTATTTTATTATCAATGCAGCTTGATATGTCTACTGCTCAACAAAGACCTTCCTTGATGACTTTAAGTCGGAGCAATACCTATCAATCGACTTCCATCTGCCACCTAATAAACCAGATCATTAATTTATCTTATTAGGAGTCAGCAAACGCTCCTTTTTTCGTTTTGCGGACGCCACTTCGGATACTTCCATCTCATCGGTCATCGGTTCTTTGCACTATGTCCCTGCTGAACTAAATATATTAACTTAACTTTGTATGTTCTTATCGTATTAGAATACGTTACGTTTCAGAACAAAAGCCTTGTGTTGTAACGACTTTTATTGTAACTAAACTTAAATAACGATTAGAAATCCATGAGAAAAAGAATATGATGTTACATCATAAAATTAATACTAGGCAATACTTACATGGTCTGCATTTATAAGTGACGTCGACAAACTTCTTTGTATTAGGACAGGGGTCTTCCAAGCCTGGTTTCGGTTTCGTGCTGAACTTGCAGTCTGGTTTCTTTTGGCAGGCTTCTACCACTGTTTGCAGTAGCGAGTACTATCGACAAAGAATAGAATAAAATTAATTTATTTATTTGGAAAACCAACAGCTTCAAAACAGTATAAAAAAAACACAATAATAACAATAAGCCAATTACAGGTCTTCACTCATAGTAATATAATGAAATCAACTTAACTACGATAACAACAAATCACAAAAATAACAAAACAAATAAACATATATATTCAATATATATATGCACATATATACATACGTACACACAAAAACCTATACATTGAAGAATTGCCCACTTAATGCTTTCCTCGCCGCAACCACACTAGTGTTAAATAGGTCTAAGTCGACAGATTTAGCTACTTCATTAAAATTATCACAAGCACGCCACAAGTATTCATTTTGTCTGTAGTTAGTTCGCGACATTGGAAGAAACAGTAATGCAGAATAAAATAAAATAATAATTATTCTGTGTTATACGAGATTCATGCTCTAGCTAAGTTTAAGGGCTGACTTATATCGTTTCGATGCGACCTCGACGATCTCTTGAGCTACGACTACAATTCACTTGAATCATGACGATAATTAAACTATGAAATAGTTTTTTATATAATCAAATTATTCAGCAATAAAGTAAACCCGATGCTACATATAAAATACATGTGATCCTAAAGAAAGGAATGAGTGCAGATTTTGACTTGGGAAGTAAAGATGCTAAGTCATAGTGGCCAGTTATTTTAAAGTAGGGAAAACAACTGCAATTTTGTATAGATAATAGAATATATTATAAACATAATAAAAGGATATTGAAGTGTAAACGACTATTTAGCCGATACCATTATTTGGTTGCTCGCATTGTGTTTAATGTAATAAGAATGTAATGGAAATAATACCGTACTATATAAATTAGACAAAATGTATAATATAACAGCTATAAAAACTATCTAAAACCGTGTTTCTTTAAAAGTGAAACTATACGAGTTTCTTTCTAGAGTCTTCTCGGTAGATAAGAACCCTCCGAACCAGTGTTAGAATCATTAAAAATAAGATCTTTTTGATTGAAAAGTGTTACATAACGATTATTTATTTGCATAAAGCATTGTTGAGTTTGAGTTTAAAACAAACTAACTCCTGAGTATAGTTTGATCAGTATTATATGATTCACTTTTTTCGAAGATGTTGAGATGAGAAATGTACGACATACAATTAAGGTCATTTATAATATACGTGTTAAGATTATTAAGTATTTTAAACACATATATTTTAAATATACTTTAAATACATAAAATAGAAATAAAAGTCACTGAAGAAAACCAAAATTAGTTTAGGCTTTTTGGCCAGAAGTGAACGCGACATTTTCGAAGTTATCAATAAGCATAAGTGATTAACTAATAATATCCTCAAATCTCACGATCGCAATATTAACCCCAATTCACGAATAACCTAAGCTACGATTCAAACAATTAAAAAAAGAAAACATTTCTATAAAAATGCAGGACTTTTACGAGTTTCGAAACGACAGCTCTAATTGCAATATAATGGTTACCTATTTCTATTCTTTCTCGACTTAATTGTCTGCGACGTATCTAAGCGACCATTTTTATTAAGCAAATTAGTTTCCGTTGATATTTACACGTGTAGGTTATTTTCTTCTTATTTGGTATTAAATTGTCTAATAAATTCAACACAGTTTTGTCAATTACTCGTACATAAGTCACTTTTATACGTTGTGTTTTTTTTTTACTGAGTATAATGAAGAAAATAATCTTGCATAGTATCTATATCAAGCCACATAGATAACCTTAGCTGCCCGCGGTTCATTTTGTCGGACACAGCAAGTTGTGGTTATATCTCCACAGGCAAGTAACTTGAGTGACGACATCTCGTGATAAAAGTCAGTAGCGAAAACCTCATTGTCTATTACTTAGGATGGACCACGTTCAAGTAAGCTAACTTGGTGCTATAAATCTATACTGCCATCTTTAACATCTCAAAAACCTTATCAACAATTACATTTCATCATAATCAGCTCATTATTCGTCCCCACCAAGGGCACGAGCCTACCTGTAAAGAGTGTAGGCTTTAGTCGTCCACGCGGCCTAGTGCGTGTGGCCTTTGAATATCTTCGAAGGCGTACGCAGGTTTCCTCACGATGTATTCCTTCACCGTAAGAGCGTCGGATAACGTACATGTAATTTCGAAAATTCGAAAACACATAGATACTTAGCAGGATTTCAACCTGTGCCCTCCCGATCGAAAGGCAACAATCGTCACAATTAAGCCACCGACGCAACATTACATTTACCTGCATAGTATTCGGCCATAAGCAATCTTCATCTCCAAGTACGTCGATTGTTCAACGCACACTTGTGTGTTGCTCGAAGCCTTCCCGTACTGTGCTACTTGTATGCTGATGGTGGTAGCAACTGGGCAGGACAATGATACTGCTTCGTCGTCACACGAAGCCCTTTGCATCATCTTCAGAGTTCCCAGAAGTAAAGCTGGTGAAAAAATAAAAATGATTTACAAATTTGTCATACATTTTGTTTGGGGGATGGTCAAAGTAAATTCTTTTGTTTATTTCAACTCCATCGATGCACTTATAATGTTAATTACTTATGATAGTTACAGATGAACTCCCAATTGTAATCTAAACAAATAAAGAAATAACATATTTAATTCACTTTAAATCGCCTTGTCTGTTTCCAAATTTCAGAACACCAGAAGAGTCGGGTGAATTGCATTTGGCGTATAAAAACATTTTTGAGTTCAGTTCGAAATACAGCGTAAAACAAAGTCACCGAATTTTAGAATCGCCATTTGAATGTTCGCTTAATTAGAAAACCGAAAGAAAGTCCGAAAAACAAATCACTATCGCTTTTTTGTCTTCAATATTGAATTAAAAAACCTATAGTTTGCGAATGAAAAAATCTTGCCAAATACATGTTGTACCTTTAAAATCTATTTCAATTTTAGTAGCTATCATAAGATCACCTTTACCCATACCTGACACTAATGTAAAATGTAAATGTCGTTACATACGAGATTCATAAATCTAAAGGAAATTATAAAATCTTTTAAATCATAACAAGCGGTGCATTCTCAACAAAGTGTCTAGTCTGGAACGAAGATTGTAATAAGAACTCCTATTCCATAGGAATTCCTAGTCTAGCAATAAATAAACAATTTTAAATATTTTGATGTAATCGGCCACATTATTGGACACATTATTTTTTTTTTTGTTTTTATTATTTATATTAATACTTTGAAAAAATCAGAAAATTGTGAATTAAAAAATTACCATTATATTTTCCTAAGACTGAATGGGATCTAAAACATTTGTATTGGATAATTGACCAAAACGCTCTCGTTTTCGTCGGATAACGTACATATTATATTTTCGAAACCGAAAATACATTAGTACGTAGCGGTATTTAAACCTCAGCCGTCCCGGTAGACGGCAACAGTCCACACCATTGAGCCACCGACGCTTAAGGTGAAGGAAAACATTGTGAGGAAACCTGCGCACGCCTGCAAAGAGATTCGAAGGTTGTGCGTGAAGTCGTCCAACCCACACTGGGCGTAGACGACTAAGGCCTTATCACCCTATAGGGTAGGCTCGTGCCCCTGGGTGGGGACGTTTAATGAGCCGATGATGATGACTCTTTGTTTAAACGATTCATTGCTCGCCGGATCAGCAAGCAAATGTGAAAGTACTGGAATGGAGAAAGCTCTTTACTCCAACTCATCGTGGTTAAGGCTGGATGATAAAATTAGAGGAAAAGAATGAATCTCTGCTCAAAATAGAAGAGACTATGTAAAGCCGTGGACTGCGATAGCTTGAAGGGAAAACATATAATTGATTAAGACTTGGGCTAAGTTTTGACCAGTCTATTTTATTTATTTTGCAAATCCTTATCAAACTGGGAAAAGTACAAAGAACGGCTGGGTAGGGTTTAGACCTACGGTCAAGCAGCGACTTAACTTGCAGCATTAAAACAATGTTGTAATACTTCATTAAAGCGGTATTGATAACTCTCTATAGGCAGAGAAGTTGGCTGCCACATGATTTGAATGCTGACTAACTCTTGACGTAATATATCGGCGTGTATTTTTGTTTTTGTGTTTTCTACGTTATTACAATACGTTTACTAATAAAAGTATATTATATGTATTCTCGTTATGGAAAGGGGAAATGTATATTATATGTATAGCGCTGTGCAAATGTCTGTGGATATTAAAATTAAATTTAACAAATATTTTACATTTCTTTTACATACGCAGTGAAACAACAGACCAATACCTATCGAAAGCATCTCGGTGTCCTATACCCTTTCTGTTCGAGTATTTAACAAGGTATTCTTTGTAACTGAAATAAATCACTTTCTTCAGAAGATAAAACGAAAGTAGAGATATTAATTAAAAAGCTTTTGCACCATGTTTTATTTTTTAAATCTGTTATAAATTGAAGCCAAGTGGCTTTAAATTTGAATTAGAAGAGATTTAGGCGCACTCAATGTTGGAATCGTTTTTCACGTCATCTGAAAATTTGCAATTACGTTATTATTAAAAATAATTATTGTTCTGTTAAAGGACAGAATTATTTAAGGTTAAACTTTTTTAAACTTAGAGCTATTTAATTTGCTGAGTTTATTGCCGGATTATTATCAATTCAAGGTTTATTCCATACCGGTGGCAGCTTTAGGTCATTAGAAATTTAAGGGCTTTTCACAGACCCATATTAAATAAATGGTTTTTTATCAATAATATAAATTTTGTACCGACATTATCACTTTTATATTCATAATCATGTATAAAGTAATAACTTGTTAGAGATCTTTGAATTTGCGAATAAATTCCCGTGCTTGAACATGTCGGTTTGTACGAGTATAGGTCTAGGTGTATTTCAAAGTATTTACAAAAATAAGAATTTTAATTCTTATTAGTTTTTAGCATTCATATTACAAGCTCGTCGCTTAAATTAGGCCAATGCATTTTATTAACATATTAAATAAATAAAACGAACTGACAATATAAAAACACTATAACACGACCCTAAAAGTAAAAACCCTAAAGAAATAAAATATAATAACTAAAATATATAATAAACAGAATTCCCTTTGGTTAAGGTTCCGAAGACACTGGCAGCGTTACCCTTTGAATCGTTAAACTAATTTTATCGAGGTAGCGGCCAGGTCTTCGGTGCAGTAGTGTCGACTTAACGTTTCGAAATTTCCATATAAAGCCTCATAGCGCTACGATACCACAGACCAAGGGTCTCGACATCGAATGAGACAAAATCATATTCGGAGCCTAGAAGTCTGTATTTTCACTAATGACTTTTTCAGCCGCTTCACAGGCCGCACCAGCTCTGTTGTTGGTTCCATGTAAATAGGAAAGGCCTAATGTGTATAAACAGGTTGTATATATACCAGTACCCGGTCCATGGAATTAATCTCATACCATCCGGTCTCTTGCAAAAAATTATTCAGGCCAAGATGACGCTTGGTGAATATCTCTGGGTATTGTTTTATTTGTAACAACTTTACAAGGTTTACTATCAGTGATACTTGTTTATTCTAGGTAATCATTTTAAAAATTGGTATAGAACAAGTGGGTTTTTAGAACAAGCTTCATTTAAAAACTAAAGAAATTTATTCGGACAATACATTCATAATGTTTGCTGTTATACTATAATTAGGTACTTAATTTGTAATCCATATTTCGGAATCATACCTGTATATACAATATTTATCACTTTCCATCGGATTTCCAATTTTTACGTGTTGAAATATTTCAGTTTTACGTTCAAAATATCTCATATACACTGAACTACACACAAGTGACAACGTCCGAAATAATACACCGTTGCAACAAAGGCTTTAAGGAACAAAACCCGTAGGATACGTCGCAAGAGGCGATCTGAAACAATAGCGGAACAAATAGTGCGAATAAAACGTATTTGTGGAGTCCCTGGAGATAAACGGCTCAGGCGGGCAGAGCTTGCAGAACCAGATAAGGATAGTTTAAAAATTCAACAGGGTATTCTACAGATGTTCGATGCGTTAACGCGCGTGAAATATGGTTACCTGGTTACATTTTTCTAGTACGGATAAATGTATTTATGTAGGGGGTAGACTGGGGTCGTCGAAAACGTCCATACCAATAAATGTAGTATTAGCGTTGGCTAAAAGAAGTTGGCTTAAGAAGTTGTTTTCAATCATAACACCATTATGAGATGTCCGTGGTGTAATGTAAATACATCATCTTCATCATTACAGCCTAAAATGTCCACTGCTGAATGAAGGCCTCCCTTAATTATTTCCTATATCTATACTAACATTATAAAGCCGAAGAGTTTTTTGTTTGATTAATTGAACGTGCTTATTTCAGGAACTGCTAGTCCACTTTTAGAAAATCTTTCACTGTTAGAAAATCCATTTAACGAGGAAGGTTATAAGTTTTATAATGTCACGCTAAAAGCAATAGGAGCACAGCAGCAAGGAGGAATGTTTCAAAATCGGGTATTTTTATCCGACGGAAACCTTCTGCTGCATAAACGGTCCAAGTTTTGCAAAAGTCATGTATGTTTTGTTCCCTTTTAAAAGTTCTAAAAAATTCTGCGACAACATAATATGCTACTCGTACATACCTTTGTCTATCTTTTAAAGTTATCTCACTAAAACCTTTCTTTTTTCGAACCAAATTTGTTCATGAACAATACATTATTTGAGGGGTTTTCATAAACAAGACATTTAACCTTTATCCAAATAGATACGTTTTTTCGATCACAATCGCAGTTTTAACTTACCAATATAAACGAACTAGCGGGTTAAAGTAAGCGATAGATAAAGTAACTATACTACGTGGACGAAGACGCAGGCAAAAGCTCGTCAATGAATATAGACAAATATTGTTAGTTTCCTTAATTATTGACCAGATGGCTCTTTGGACCATTGCACGATAAGCTTTAACGAATGGCATTCTTGCTTCACCTTCAGCATTTGTATACGAAACTCTGTTATCTTAATGTTGTTATAACGTTATGTTATTAGAATTTAAAGTGAATTATTGTATGCAGTGAATTATTTGTAAGTGAATTATTGTATTGTATGCATCCCACCAAGGAACTACACCAGAGGCGTGGTCCAGAAGTGTTGTCGTCTTGTTCTTCAAAAAGGGTGACAAAACTCTCTTGAAGAATTATTAACCGATAGCACTTCTGAGCCACGTCTATAATTTGTTTTCCAGAGTTGTAGCGAACCGTCTCGCCATAAGACTTGACGAATTCCAACCACCGGAGCAGGCTGGGTTTTGAAAAGGCTACAGCACCGTGGACCACATCCATACTGTTCGGCAGCTTATATAGAAGACCGAAGAGTATAACCAGCCGCTGTGTATGGCATTTGTGGACTACGAGAAAGCCTTCGACTCCGTCGAAACCTGGGCTGTTCTGGAGGCTCTGCAGCGTTGCGGTATCGACTGGCGATATATCGAGGTAATGAAGTGTCTCTCCAACGCAGCGACGATGACCGATCAGATCCAAGACCAGCGGACAAGACCATCCAAATGCGTCGTGGTGTAAGACAGGGGGATGTTATATCCCCGAAACTGTTCACTAACGCATTAGAGGATGTCTTCAAGACCCTGAACTGGTATGAACGAGGCGTCAACGTCAATGGAGAGTATATTTCTCATCTTCGTTTTGCTGACGATATCGTCATCGTAGCAGAGTCATCGGAAGAGCTTGCGGTGATGCTGAACAGCCTTTATGAATCTTCCCGACGAGTTGGGCTTGGCATGAATTTGGACAAGACGAAAGTCATGTTCAACAGTCGTGTCATGCCACAACCGATATGCGTCGATGGCGTCCGTCTCGAGGTTGTGCAGGAGTATATCTACCTGGGCCAAACCATCCAACTTGGCCGGCATCTTCGAGAGGGAGGCTAGTAGGAGGATTCAGTTGGGCTGGGCGGCATTCGGTAAGCTACGTCATGTCCTAACGTCAACTATTCCGCAATGCTTAAAGACGAAAGTCTTTGAGCAATGCGTCCTACCCGTACTAACATACGCAGCTGAGACATGGACACTGACTGCGGGATTGGTTCACAAGTTCAAAGTCACTCAACGCGCAATGGAGCGAGCTATGCTTGGAGTCTCTCTTAGGGATAAGATTAGAAATTATTTAAGTCGTAAGAGAACTAACGTTACCGACATAGCCCGCCGGATCAGCAAGTTGAAGTGGCAGTGGGCTGGTCACGTATGTCGCAGAACCGATGGCCGTTGGAGCAGACGAGTTTGGAGTGGATTCCGCGTCTTGGCAAGCGTAGCGTAGGACGCCCGATGGACCGACGACTTGTGAATGGTCGCTGGTGGAAGCTGGATGAGAAAGGCGGAGGACCGGGATGTCTGGCGCAAAATGGGCGAGACCTATGTCCAGCAGTGGACTGCAATAGGTTGAAGAGAAGAGAAGAGAAGATTGTATGCAGTTACACAAGAGTATAATAGTATTCTATAGCCGGCAATCTTGTTTGGTCTGTGTTATTTTGAGTTAACGATGCATTTGAAAGCAACACATCATGTTTTGCTAGCGTTATTTAGGTTGCTCAGTGAAAAATCCACTACGTAAACAAAAAAATAGGTTTTCTATCTTTCAATCGCAATCTAGGTACTGCATATGCCTCCTCCATTCCGCACAAGCTAATCGGATATATATTTTCGTCTTTATTTTTGTAATAAATTATTGTAAAGCTATGTGTAGGTAAATGACAAAACTGTAACCACTGATATAAAAAGATTAAAAGAGTAACTCGAGTTTGTTGCCGGCTCTTCTCGAAGATCCTACTTATTCCGAACCGGTGGTAGAGTCATAAAAAATATGATAATGATAACAATTGACGATTCAAAAGTATCTGTAACAGATATTAGATTATTTGAATAAAGATTTTTTTCTTTCTTTCTTACAAAACACTGAGGTCATCAAATTGCAATTCCTTGTCACGAATATGATAACACGACACAAAATAACTGATATGTTTAAGCATTTAAGAATCAATTTAGGAAATTATTCAGTAAAAAGCTTCATCAAATATTGATAAAAGACATAATACTGACAAAAAATATTTTGATTAATGGATACTGTATTTTAATTTCTTAAGATCGCTTTAATAATAATCACATTGAAAATTATACACAAGAAATTAGAATAAGTAAAAAGAAAAATAAATTTAAAGAAAAATAATATCGCAAATTTGGGACTGCTTTTATTCGGTACATCGGTTAAAAGCCCATTTATGTTTACCTAGGGTGTTTTGTTGTTATACCATTATGAGAGGCCTTACTATTTTCTTAAAATGAGTCATCATTGACAACGCGTTTGTCCAATTATTAATCAAATATCAACAAAGAGTAAACATAAATATGTTTCAGCTCGCATTGATATGATACCACTGCCAGACCAGATTATTTTACACTAAAACAAACGTACTAATAGATTTAATTTTATTAGCCTCTGGTCCTTAATAAACAATGTGAAACAAAATCTGCTAAGAATATATTTCATAAGAACTTATTATTAAATCTTATAACATAATTATACACGATTAACCAAAGCGTTTACTCTGACGAGTGATACTGTAAAGGAATTAATTAAGCCAAAAGAGGCTATGCGTAAGCTGGAACCGCAACCTTACGCATAGGTAATGGAGCTTTAATTACGTTTTCGTTTACACTAGATAGTGCTCTTAACCCTAATAAATTTACACGGAAATATATGTTTTTTGCTGTTGAGAACAAAAAATACTATGACGTGGTTGAAAATTATTTCAGCTTACTAAACTATAGGGAAGCGACAACAGTAGTTGAGAATCTGAGACATGACTTAAGGTAATATGCACAAAACTTGGTTATAAATGCTTTTTCTTCGTCTAAGGAATAAAAGGGCGATGTGATAGCAATTTATTGGTTAAATTTACTACTTAATCCGGGAGTCTTGGGTTCGAGACTCAAGGGAATATGCATTTCGAAGATACGTCTTAATGAACGATTAAATATTTATGAATA